>PVIH01010683.1:30621-73767 GCA_004025045.1 Sigmodon hispidus
AATAAGATTGCTACACATATATTTTCTTTGTGTTCAGCTTTCCCTATATATCCTTATTCAAGGTCTCTTCCCCCTCCCAACACATCTGGTCATTTTTCTTCTCTGCAACTGCCCATCCCCTCCCTGGGCAGGGAGCAGACAGTCCTATGGTCCCACTGACCCAATAATGCTTAGATCAGTCTCCACTTCTGGCCAAATCTGTATATTCAAATGGCTATAATAACTTATTCAATTTTACCTATCTGCAGAGAGCTAGATTCTAAACCTTTTGTCTCCGTGACTCTTTAAATGTTGCATACTTTTTACAAACATTTTAACACATCCCTTTAAATGCTTTATACTCTAGTTTCCATGAATTGTGTCTTCCAGCCATAGGACTAACCCTGTAAAAAGAAATACCCTCAAAAATTAAAAACACCATTTTTATTGAATTTATTTATTTGCAAAAAGGAGATTCCGAATATTCAGAACCCATCCACACTCTCAGAAATGTAGTCACTCTTTTAGAATTTTTTCTTTATGCTGCACTAATTTTATAGAGAAAACTAGACATGAGAAAATTATGGAAAATGATGTGGACAACATGAGAAGAAGAAAAAGGCTTTTGATTTAGAGTCAGGTAAAAACTGCACATTCATCATTTCTGTCTTCTTCCATATTTGCTGTGTTGTGTTTAATTCTTGACTTCTCATTTTCTCACATTCACATAGAACTACTTGAGCAGCCCTGCACTCTTTGGCTGTTTTATACATAGTTTTGACTTGGGCTTGAAATGCTGGGACTTGGCCTCAAATATGCTACAGATTAAATACAGAAAAAATATACTACTTCTTAATCTTCCATGTGTTCATTTATATAACAGGGTTTAATCTGAGTGGTACAGTGGACAGAATAAACCACTTATGGATTAACAGAAACTAGAAGCGCACATATTATTTTTGGAGAATTAATTTAATCTTTGTATTTCCATTACTTCCCCATGCATGTGACCCCAGTTACTGTCTAGATGATGCTCTCAGGCCTTGTTTTCTTGCTCTTCTAAGAGATCTTGTTTAGTTTGGGTAAACAGTAACTTGTGATGCTTTAATAAAAAACAACCTACTTTTTGAATTTGTTGCATTTTTGTGGATATATTTAAAAGCAAGTACTTTTGCAGCATACAGCTCAAGAGTTAGTCTCCGGAATGCCCACTTTCTCAGTTGTGCCCTAGTGTGAGTCTACTGAGTTTATTTACAAAAGGTAATAAAATTGTTCTTGGACATAAGGAAAACTAATCTACAAAGGACTGTAATTTTCTATTTTATAGGACTGACATAGTGCTAAAATAATGTTCTATTAAGCTACAGAGATGGCTAGTGGTTATGAACATAGGTATAGTGCTATTTCAGAGGACCTAAGTTCAGTTTCCAGCACTCATGCAATTGAGATGGAGTTCATGTCAGGCTGTAACTGTAGATACAAGAGATGCAATACCCTTTCCTGGCATCTATGGTTATCATGTGCACATATGTACCCACATACATATACACATAATAAAAAATAAGATAAACCTTTAAAAGTACTTTCATGGAGCAAAACAAGAATAGAGACAATTGCAAAATAGTATTGTAAATATGAAGTTACAACCACACACACACACACACTCACACACACTGGGGGGAGAACATATTAAATATCAAAGTGCTTAAATGAATAAGATGTCCATTTATTCAATTTTAAGGTTATAAAGCAGAACACACAATTTAAAAACAGAAAGCCAAATAAGTATTTTCAAAGAATATACCATGCATAATTATACACCCCTTAGACAGCTTATATTTACACTTTGAAGTATTTTGCTCAAATAATAAAAGATTTTACAAATACACAACCATACTTTAAGGTCAGACTTTAAATGTACAGAGAAAATTTTTTGCAGTGAATTATCACAACATACTGAATGTTTGTGTCTCCTCCCAAATTACTCTGCTAAAAATCAGCTGTAAACTTGAAAAGAGAATTATATCATGAGTGTAGAACCCTTATAGGGTATTGCTGGCCTTATGAAAAATCCCACAGTTCCCCCTTTCTCTTGCTGCCTAACAGTAGAATGGATGTCAAAAACCAAGGAATAGCCCCTCACCAGACATCAAACCTGTCTACATCTTGAGCTTAAACTTGGCACCTTCTAAAACTGTGATAAACAATTTTGTATTTTTATAAGACCTTACCACAAGTCCATGAAATACTTCTAGTAAACTAAATTAAACTCTCATTTAAGTATATGCTACTCTCAGCATCTTATATAGATATCAACAGAGTCCATTTGGTTCCAAAACAAGATCAGTATATGAAAGAAAGGGAGCATCTCATAGGATCTATGGTAACTGGCTTAGAAATCAGGAAAGGGTGTTGCATACTATGGAACACTAATATCAAATTACCTCTTAAAATGTTAAAATTCATTTTGAATTACAAGCTACCCTATCTTCTGAAATAATATCTAAAGGCTACTCTAGTATGAGAGACTGGAACAGTACTATCATATGCACATAGGTTATCTACTCATTGCCAGATAGAAGATGGCCTGCAATATATATGAATATATAACATATGCTATCTTTCAGACTCATTTACAATATGTGGATATATATTGCATACTTAACAAAACCTTTATATTAGGGGAGAAAGCATACAGTCAAATCCTAGGTAGACAGCTCAAGAAGTTCTTGATCCTTGAATTCAAGGGTAAACAGCTGAGAGTCAATCACACACACCTTTAATCCCAGCACAGAGAAAGTCAGGAGTGGTGACCTTGATTTCATAACTCCAGAGACAGAACTTTCTGTTTCTGTGAGTTCAAGGCTATACACCTTTAATCCTAACCTGGATGGGACAGGGTATGTAAGGACTCTAGAAACCCAGCAGAAACAGAGGCAATGACTGACAGGCTGAAGAAACCAGGAGTGAGTCTGAGGAAGTTCCAAGACAGTTTGGTGATGGTGGTAATTTCTCTCTCTGATATTTCAGCCTTCCCTTGATATTTGGTTGAGTCTCATTTAATACAACCCGAATTAGTGCGACTACAACAATAGTGTTTGGAGAAAGCAAAAATCAGACAAATGGGAAGTACTGGAAAGTCCCACAAACTGTTTAGGTGGCTTTTAACCAGAGGAAGTTCAATTTATTGAAAAGAATAGTTACTGCTTCTTTATAGTACATCAGAACAGATTCAGTAGTAGAGGCATACACATTTGAGTTGTGTAATGGAATGATTGCTTCAATTCAGTGTACCTGTGACATTAAAGAATATCATTAAGAATAGCATGGGAAGGAGAGGTTTACTTGGGGTTGGCACATAGATGTTTTCATCATCAATTAAGGGAAATCTTGTGGCTTGCTGAACTTTTAAACTATCATATTATTTTTGTAACATTTGCATCTAAAACCTTCTATTTTCAAATCTAATTCCATGGAAGAGGCATTCATCATAAAAATTTAACTTCCATAAAACTTGTAGCTTCTCATATCCCCCAGTTCAAATACACAGTAGCAGATCCATGACATTCATATTTATAGCAGTAGCAGATACAGTCTATCATAATTGGTACCTGTTGTCTTTAATCATCCAATTTAATGCATAATTTTCTAAATATTATCTGATAGAACATTAATTTTGCATGTTTCCTCAAAATGAAAATCTACATTTTGAATCTACAAAAGAGAAGATTATATTTTTTGATAGAGATTATCAATGTTTTGCATTATTGCTGTTCGTTATTGTTCTAAGTCTGGTAAAGTATTTGATTGAGAGATATTCTAAATATAGCAACAGACAACATAAAGGGAGGTTATTCAGTAATATGTTTAATAAACTTGCTTGGCCTTCAAGAATTCTTGCACAGGTGGAAAAAAATTAAATTCCACCTCTCTTCCATTAAGTCCCCGTGAACTGATTGTATGTAATCCAAGATAGTAGTATTGACAGTTTAGTGTCTATATTAAGCCATAGTAAATTAAAGTAGAGAAAGCTAGCTAGAATTGGTAATACATACCTTAATCTACATATTTGAGAACCTAAAGAAAGATAGTGCAGATTTAAGAGCATCATGTGCTACAGAATAAGTTCTAGGACAAATAGTGTGTGCTGTAGAGTGATTTCTCATCACAGGATTGAGTAGAGCCAATGTTTAAGTCTATAAATGATTAAGGACTGCTGAAATCTTGTTTATGAGTTTTCCCTAGGGATGCATGCTTGGGTAGAAAGATCTTGACAAGAATAAATAGTACAAGGGCATCTCTTCCCAAAAGTTTGGAAGAAGGACTTTCAAGATCATTTCTCAGAATCTCAGTTGGCAGGAGTCTGATCATTATGAGAATCTCTTCAAGATATTTTTAAATCTAGGGTAGTACAAAAACCTGGGTAAGAGCTCTCTTCTCCCTGGTTGTGTTGGTAGGACTTTGGATGCTTCCACAGTTTAGATGCCTCACATCAAGCCCCACTGGCCCCAAGCCCTCCCGTGCCTTATGTTCTGATTCTGGTGCCCAGGTTCTGACTAGTTTCATGTAATAAGAGACAACTTGCACATAATGTCTAAATTTAAGTTTGTATTTCATCTTCTGCTTCATATATTATCTGACAATACTAAAACAAAATCTAGTATAATGAAATGCACTTTCTTATAATTCAGAGACCCTCCTAACGATCACAGTGAATTCAGCCAAATTTTGTAGGATTTGTTTTCAAAAGTCTATGTTGCTTTCCAGAATATCCACAATGTTGTCTCAATTCCCTCTTCACAATCTTCATTTTACTCTGCCTCTTGGTAATAGCATCTAGAGTTTTATGTAGGTGGACTCCTTAGCAGACAAACTATTGGCTTTTTATTTTTCAGAACTACCAGTGGTGATCAATTCATGGTTTCTCTGGCACAGGGAAGTGGAACAAAAAAATCCCAGGGTACTTTGCTTTGTTTCCAAAGTCCTGTATGACTCTGAAGAGTTATTTAGATGCAGCCTATGGCAGAGTAAGTCTAGAGTTTCCATGCCCTCAGTATCAATACGTTTTTGCTGTTTCTTCTGAGAATGAGTGTGTATGTATGTATACTCACACACACACACACACACACACACACACACACACACACACACTGAGAGAAGGGAGAAGGAGAGATAGAAATAAAGCAGTGATTTTAAGGTATTAATTACATTGTATACTTTTAGAGGCTAAATTCTAAGAGCAATAATCAATTAGGCTACTGAGCCAATGGCTGAGCCTCTACATTGAGTGTATCTAAGGCAGGAGAGAGACCCAATCTTGAAAATAACAAAGTAGAAAGAACAAATGCCCTGTTTTAGCCTTTATATGATTATGTTTTGTATTAAAGTCTTTGATAGACTAGAAATGGTACAATCTGCTCCTCTCAAGTGACTTGTTCAAAAAGTCCTAATATCCATAAACACACTCAGAAGCACACTTAGAAAAACATACAGTCAAAACCTGGACACTTGTGGCTTAGTTAAGCTCAAAGCTAAAAATGAACTATTCTTCCTCTCTCCTTTTGTGATGTTGAGGATCAGGACTTGACCTGGACTCTTGGATGAGAAAGGTACCTCTTAGAACATCTCTTTCTCATTTTTATTATGTACCAAAAGTGACAATTTTATTACCATAATCAGTAAAATTGAAGTCATCAATATGAATATTTTAGTGAATAAATTATCTGTCTACTTGACAGGATTTAGAATTACCAAGGAGAGAGAATTCTGAGTATGTCAATGAGTGATTTTTCTAGACTGAGTTAACTGAAACAGAAACACCTTCTTGAAATAAAGACAACATATCCCCATAGGCTCTGGTACTAAGGTGAATAAAAGTGATATAGAGTAGAATAAGCAGAAGCAGATGTGGTCTTGTCCTTCTGATGTCTTGCTGAGGAAGCCATGTGACCATCTATCACCTGTTTCTGCTCCTGCTACCATGAGTCCTACCATGATAGACTGCACTTGATAGGCTCAAATTGTGAGCCAAATGCATATCTTCCTTTAAGTTGGTAGTGTCAGGAATTTTCTCACTGTGACAGGAAAAGTAATGAATACAAATATGGAGCCTGAAGAAACAGCCTTTACTGCTCAGTTCTGAAGAAATAAGCGCTAAAAGAGAGTTTCTTTTGCTGTTTATGCTTGGGGGTAAATGTTTTCTCTAGATACATTACTTGGGCATCCTGCTTCCTGCCTTATAAGATGTCTTCCCTTCACCCTGCAGCCCCCACCTCTGCCCCTTCTATGCCTAAGCTTTGCCACAATGTTGTTTTTCTACACTCATCTTTGCTAAAAACAAATCCCACAGTGTACTATATTAGATCCAAAAGCATCTGTCCTCTCTTATGTATTTACTGTGTGCAATAGTTTACATATATTAACATGTTAAAATCTTACAACAACCTCATGGGAGATGATGATACTTATTTTGCAAAGACCATAATCAAAAGGCTCAGCAAATTTGCCTCAGGCCACATTGCTATTAAACAATATCTCCACAATTCAAACCTACTTACATCAGATGTCAAAGTCTGTGCACATTCTAATTGTGCACTGTACTCTCTTACCCCCTGCCTCACCAGATTGTTTCATGAAAGACTGAATATCTGGCTCAAATGGAAATTTTCATCTCTGATTCAGTCTGGTATCGCTACATAGATCCAAACTCAGTGATCTTTTCCAAGCATTGGCACAAACAGAAGGACTGAAAATCCTATGTGATTTCTCTCAAAGCAATTAAGGGGCTGCATTCTGTGGCATGCCATTCACCATTCACTATTCATCATCACAAAATCACAGACACACTGAAGGTCACGATTGAAAACACAGTTATTTTAAGAGATGGTATTGTTCTCAAAAGCCACAGTAGGACCATTGCCGAGTGATTTAAGCTTGGATCTATATTCGGAGATGAATTCTTCTTTCAGCTCCAATGACGCAGGTTTGTTAGTTGGGGTGTGAGTAGGAGGTGGGGATATGGGGGGGGTTAAGTATTCATTCTTATCCATCTCACTCTTGCCTTCTGATTGTTGATTATTTCCCCTGTACTTTGCAAACTAAAGATGTTTGCTTTATTTAGTCTAGCATGACCATGTCATTTAATTTGCCCTAGGAAGTATTTTTCAGTTTAAGAAAAATTGAAAAATGTGCAGCACCTGCATAATAAAAGGCTTTTGTAAAAGATACAAGATTTTCTTTGACACATCTTTGCTTCTAAATTCGTTGTAGAGATATCTCCCCCTCTCCTTTGATCTTTTGCTCCAGTAGATGCTCTCTACTCCCATAACTAATCATTATTGATGATCTAAAGGTTTTGTGCATCAAGGTATAAGAGAAATACAATATAGAAAGATGAAGAATGATGTATTGTGTGGTAAACTGATTTGTTGGTCTTATTTCTCTCTCCATAAAGGACTATATCTTTACATGTCCACCCCTTTTCTCTTTTCAGGTGTCACATTTACACATATTGACTTTGGGCTTGGCCCAGTGATTTTGTTAGCCACTTGTATTTTCTCAGATGTATCATTAGCAATCTTATCTTCTTGTATATGTGCTATCAACATGTGAAACACATACAGTCTAAGAACAAAAGGGCCACATCTATGAAGCCTGCAATTATGCATAGCTTGAGTTAAAACCCTACCAGACCTAGCATGGTTTGTCTGAATCATATCAGTATAAATAGCAAAAGATCTATCACTTATTTTAATTATTCTTTCATCAAAAAAGTAAATGTGTTTTTATAAAGCAATGAAATTTCAGGGTGCTAGTTAAACCATATTGTGTGTGTGTGTGTGTGTGTGTGTGTGTGTGTGTGTGTGTGTGCTTGGTAAAATGACTGACAGTTACATGAATGAAAAGACAAAATACTCTCACAAACAGCTAACATAGTTTCAATTTCAGTTTCTACATTCTAATGCCAACAGGGTGTTAGCATCTCACATTTTTCCTGATTTAAATTTTTATAAACATGAAATGTTGAAGCTGCTGCATTTAGCTCATTAAGATTCAGAAAGATTACATTGTTATTTTATATACCTATTGTTAATAAGTTTTAGAGTCAAACTTTAATCTGATTTGCTAAAAGATCTCATTTGCTAGGTATTTTATTTCTGTCTAGAGTACGTCACTTTAAAAGTTCAATGTATCTATATTCTAAATTAAGAGGGAATAAGATGACAAACCAACAGCAACATACATTTATTATATTTTTGTTGTTATTTGCAGCATATTCAATGTTGCCCCCCCATTTTTTTTTATTAAGTCTCATATTGAAAGATGGTTGAGTTCACTGACTGTGCTTCAGATCTGGAGGATGTGACTCATCAAGGCCCCATATTGCTGCTCTCAGTTTGACTAAGCATTACAATGCAGGCTCCAGGCCTCTTGCCTCTTTGATCTTTTATTTTATAAATCTGGTAATTCTACATTATTTCTTTATCACTTTAGGATATAAATATTCTCTTACCCTTTATTATCAAACAAGAAATATCCCTTTGGGGAACCAGGAAACAAATTATTAATAGACATGATGCCCCTATGTCCTGGTCTCTGTGGGACAGTGAAGGCTAACTTCATAAGAACTTGTCATCAGACAGAGATGGCCTCATGAAGCTGACCAATCTTTCCCCAGAATGCTTCAGACATTCCCCATCCCAGATCTTATCAGATCCCTTTCCATAGTATCCTCCAAAATGTTTTTCTTGCCTGTCATTCTCCATATAGTATACTTTTTATTTGACATGAATTAAAGAATGATTTCCATGAGATTCCTCAAAAGAAGATTGGTTGGGCTTATATGTGAATTCACAGTTAATGGGCACACATTAATGCTCAGTCATCATCTCACTGTTTGGAGATTATAGTACAATTGCATCATTTCTCCTTTTCTTTTCTTCCCTCCAAACTTCCTTCAAATTCATGTTTCATTCTTACTTGTTATTGATTCTACGTCACTATTTTTTATTTGATCAAGTCTATCACTTAGAGATTTGGTTTGTGGGTTCTCATTAATTGAACATGGCTTGTGTGACTAAGTAAGGAGATTATGGCTAAAGTCGGGGCTTTCATTGAATGAGAGAGGCTTTGCTTCAAGCTTCTATAGATGGTTAGAAATTCTGAGCAATTACTTTGGTCTGTGCTCTGTAAAATACAACAAAGTGTTTTATTTAAAGCAGTAACAAGGACTTCAGTATATTTTTAATGAAAAGTGCATTGCCAGAAGCTTTAACCTTTGGATTTTTGCTTATCACCAAGCTCTCTGCCATTGTTGCAGCTGCCACTGGAAGAAAATGTTCTCTCTACCACAGGATGGCAGTGCAAGTTAATATGAAGCTTCAAAATACATCACTTTTCAAGAACCAGAATTGGAGACTCAATTCTGTCTTTTCCACAACTTCCTGCAACCACAGCCATGAATATGCCTCATTTCTCCCTTTATTGAATCAAACTAGGACTATTCCTTCAGTTAGAAAGGGACCTCAGTGAGTAATATTCCATACAATACAATAGCTTCATTCTAAAAGAACCCCTCCTCCCAAGCCACTCAAGGCCAGAGTCCAGCTGCCTATAAAACCGCACATGCAACTAACTCACGGTTTACAGCTGCTGTGTAGCTATATATAAACAACAGCGGTTATTTGGACATTGTCAGTATGTTTGATCTAATCACGAGTAATCAATAAAGTCATTGAAGTGCACTTGCCTCATTGGTAGTGGACTGGCCTACATCCAAGATAGAAGGAAATCTTTATGAGTAGTCAAATGATAATTATGTAATTAGAACATAATGGCCTCTAACAGATCAGTTCTGGAAACATACCAAACTATGTTTAAAACATCTTTAGTGAGATTAAAAAATAATAAGAAAAAGACAGAAAAAAGACAAATGAAATCTTTTCTATGCTGAAAACGCTGGCTAGTCCTTGTAGACATCAAATAAAAATCAAAAATAAAGCATGCACCACCAGCACACAGAGAGGAATCTCCAGTTCACAAGTTCAGAGACCCAAAGGTTACTCTGTTTTTATTTCTAAAGAGATAATTATCTCCTATATCAAACACAAATATGACATCTTTCAGGCAAAAATACATACTGGCTCCTTAGATTTTTCTCATTTCTCATTAACATGAATTTTAAAATTGGAGAAAAGCTAAAAAGAAAAGTATCCTATAACAATCCATGTGTCCATTTTGCATCTTAATCTTTTAAAAGTTTATTTTTACACATACGGGTGTTTTAACTGCTTGTGTGTCAAATGTTTGCAATGTGCATGGAGTTTGGAAGAGGGCTCAGATCCACTGGGACTGAGTTTATACACAAGTGTGATCCACCCCACAGGTGCTGGGAATTGAGACCATGGTCCTCTAAACATCAAGCCATCTCTTCAGCCCACATCTTTTGTTTTTCATACTATTTTCTATAATTGAGACTTTTTAAAATATTTATTTACCTTTGACTCTTAAATTCAGTTTTTAAAACTGAATTTAAAATAATTTTAACTGTCAGTGTTTGTACCTTCATTTCCTCTTCATCCACAATCAACAATACAGACTCATGGCCACAAAGTGTTATCTCTCAACCTGTGCATCTGTAAAATCTTTCCTAAGGAATGTCACATAACATTACATTAGAGAGCTATATCTATATGGAGATTTAATACTTCAAAAACTCCAAAGAAAGACTAAGTTAAATACTAACATAATACAAAAACACTCTCCACATATATTCAGCAAGATTCTTAAAAATAACAAAAAATTGGAAGTAATCTCATAAAATTACTACATTGCAGAGAGAGAGAGATAGTGAAAAACAGAAAAAATTCAAGATAGTACATGATAGATGCAATTTTTCTAATATTACTTTCCGATTCTCACATATGTGTGTTTTCAGGCTTGAAGAAAATGATGTATTTTTTAATGCAACTGTAATGGTTTAACAAAGAAAACCTTTTCTGGTGCCCATGGAGGGAAGTCAGTTTTAGACTGCTAGCACATACATCTAAAAGTTCAATGAACTTCAGTTAGTTGCTATGCCAACCAGCAGAAGACCTGTCCAGATATGAATTGATCACACAAATAAAATCTCCCAGAAGATGATGCTTGTTTGGCTTAAGGGCACAGTCTTTGTAACAGCCCTTGACAAATCATAAATCTGTTGGCTTAGAGGATATATTTGGACTACTACCCAAATTTCCTCAGTACACTCTAAAATACTTTTTTTTTTTTTTTTTTTTTTCATAGAAAACAGAGAAGCTGCTGCTGGGGAATTCTTTTTCTTTTCTGGTGTGTGTGTGTGTGTGTGTGTGTGTGTGTGTGTGTGTGTGTGTGTTTAATCTTATCACAAATATAGGATTGCTAGAACTAGCAATGAACATGCTAGGTAATGGTTTTAATTCGGTTATCAGTTTGTCAGTTTATAATATAAACCTGATCCACTGGGCCTCTTTTACTAATGATGTACCTACCTCTTCCACAGAATGTTTGCTGAGTGTTTTCTGTAGGGTTTTCCCAGAGTGATTTTATGGGATCCACATCTATTCCATAGACTGAACAAAGCTGAAACCAATTATTTGTTGTGTTTTTGAGTTAAGGATCTGTCTTTGCAGCCCTGATTGTCCTATTATTCCTATGTAAACTTGGCTAGCAAAGTAGATTTCAAAAACGGGTCAGAACAAAATGACTCAAATGTTTTCTTGTGCCTGCTTTTATATTATCCACTGGAGGTGTTGCCTGAACTGTCAGTTGTGGTAGTCATTGGTTGGTTATTAGGCTTCTTTGCAGGCACTTGGTGTGTGGCTAATTATCAAGGTCAAAATAAGCGAATATGGATTAAGTGAATATGGATTTCTGATAATTTTTATGACAGTTATATGTATGTTTTGAGTATGCCTTTTAATTCTCATGCCTCAAGGCACAGACTCATGAAATGGAGCAAAAAAATAGTGGACTGTGTTTTGTTTTTTGTGAGTGTAATAAGATCTAGAATTGCCCATATATTTTCACTTTTACTTTGCAATCATACCACATATCAGCTAGTCTTAATTCTGATCTCTTGACAGTCTTCTTTTTGTTAGGTCCCAAAGGGGAGACTGAAAAAACTATGGAGTGAATGTGATGAATAATAGTGAATCTAAATTTAAGTCCTCAGATTATGAAAGAAAAAAAAAGATTCTTTACAAAGGGCACAGAAAAACTCATATAAATTCTTTGGGAATAGATATTGATTTCATTAAATATTCTCAATGAAATCCACATTTGACTTTGAAAATAAGAAAACCACAAACCAAAAGTGAACATGTATTTTCCTGTGGGTATTTTAAATTCCAAAACTCTACTTTCCTAGAAAATCACAAAGAAATACCTTCTCTCAGTTTGATTAATTCCTTATTTCTAATAAGAGTGGGTTTTATTTACAATCAAATCATTGAACTATTCTTTCTTGAAAGCTATTTCATAGAGAGTAATTCAGATCTTAAATGTCAGAATTAGGCAAATTATATATTTAATCTTAAAGTTTTGAGTAATAGTTAAGAGTGAAAGATTCATTCGAGGAACTGAAAAAAAGAAATATCTACAATAAAATAATATACACATACTATAAATTAACATAGAAAACTGATAAAATAAAACTGTAACATAAGACATATTCTGCATTCTTCCTGTCTACTCCATACTGGAGCAACTGAATGAATTAATGTCCTGATTAACTATATTCATTAAGTGTCCTTCAAAATGTAATATGTATCAGTCAACTCAGTTGTCTGATGATTATAGCTGGGAGTTGTTCTGTTCTGTCTGGCCCCTTGTTCTGGAAGAATCTTTCACACATGTGGTCCTGCAGCAGCTTATAAAATAATTACTTGGAGGCTTTTATTAATTACAAATTCTTTGGCCTATGGCTCAGGCTCATTACCAACTAGCTCTTCTAACTTAACTCATTTCTATTAATCTATTGTATTGTCACATGCCCCTGTTCCATTACGTGTGTCCCATTAGATCATACTTTCTGGGCAGGAGTCTGCAGCTTTTCTCTGACATCACTCTTCCCCTTTATTTCTGCTTGTATATCCTGCCTGCCCCTAAGTTGTTTTGCCAAAGGCCAAACCTTTTTTTATTTACCAATGCTAATAAAGCATATTCACAGCATACAGAAAAACATCCCCCATCACTCATAGTTGGATGTTTTTCTGTCCATCCAGGCTGGTCCTGCAGCCATTTAGCTCAAAATAATGACACAGAGGCTTTTACTAATTATAAGCTGTTGGCCTTTGGCTCTGACTTATTGCTTGCTAACTCTTACTCTTAATGAATATAGGTAAATTAACTTTTGATTCTTACCCATCTTTAGCCATGTAATTTGGCACCTTTCCTTCAAACTAGACATTACTAATGTAATTATTGCTTGCATATATTGTATATATTTATTATACCTATTGCATATAGTTTTTTATATTAGTTTTTTATTATTTTTGACACAAAAGGGGATATATTGTGGCATATTCAATATGCGGAATACCTTTCTGCATATTATGAATATGCTTTATTACCATTTGTTAAGAGAGAAGCTGCCTTCCCATAGGCTTATTTGGTAGAGCATGAGACTCTTAATCTCAGACTCCTAGGCTTGCACCCCATGTTGGGCACCTGTAATTGGTAGTTAGTTATTGCTTGCATTAATTAGTGACTGTTCGAATTTGAAGTGATAATGATATTTTAGATTAGTGTCCTTGCAAGAATTCAAACTAAGAGAGGTCAAAATACCTCTTTTGCCTTCATTTTAGATCATCCTTAAACAGTAACACAAATGTTGTCCTTAAAAGGAAACTTTACATATTTGTTTATATCAATGTGTGCCTCTCTTCAGCCGGATGGAATATATTGACCACACTGGGGATGCAATAAGAGTGTTTTAGAGGAAGTAGCATTTCCATCAGCAGAGAGGACAGAATGATGAACAGAAAATTCTGAGGAACTGTTGGCATTTGGGGGAGGGATGCAAAGGGTATATAAGTCTTATTAGAAAACATTGGCATCTAATTGTTCTGTGGTGGTGTAACGTCTCTGTGGAGGAGGTCCTAGAATCTAGAGTAGAAATCTGTGGGGAGGAGAGGAATGAAGGAGACCAGATGAACTCTTGTGTTTTCCTGGTCTTCCCTCTCAGTTGTTGTTACTTTTATTCATTTTACACAATAGACTTCTCGGAAAAACTTTATTTGATTAATTAGGTGCATTTCAAAATAAAAGACAAGCAATGGAAATCTGCTGAATGCTTGAAAACTCTGAAAGGATATTTACACATTACATTTATGTCAGTGATAAATGACAAACTTCTTACTTTCATTCTCCACAATTGTTTACAATGCACCATTTCTCAGTAAAGAAAAACTATCTATAAAAAAATCCCATGCTACATGTAAATTCTTGGTTCTGTTCCAGACGCATGTGAAGCAAAATCTCTGAGGGTTGCTCTCAACACTACATGAAAAATAATACTTGTATATTTATCAGTTTATTTATGTATGTTTGTCTGTATAGCATTTGTGTGCTTGGTTTATGGAGATCAGAAAGAGGGCACTGAATCCCCTGGAACTGAAGTTACTAGTGGCTGTATGTGGTCATGTTGGTGCTAGGAATTAAAAAACCTTGTTCTCTGGGAAAGCAATCAGAGCTGCTAACTGATATCCCATCACTCTATGCCCCCACCCCAACAAACACTGTATTTTAATATACCTATGTTGATTTTTTAACACATATTTAAGTTTTAGAACAAATAATTCATAAAGCCCAATTTGCAATGTAAGTGAATGAAGCTGAGTAGCAAGAATCTTGTGTTTCAAATATTGTCAACTTGTCCAACTCTAGAATTACTGAAGAGATGAGTGTCTGGCTATGTCTGTTTGGTATATCCAGATTAGATTGAATGATCTGGGAAGATCCATCTAAAGTGAATGAACAACATGTCACCATCTATTGATAAAAAGAAAAGAGGAAGTTGAGTAGCATCATTTGTTGTTGTTCTCTGATTTTGCATGTAATGTGACCAGCTATTTCCTTCTTTATGATGATGGAATCTAGTCCCTTGAAATATGAAACAGAATGACATCTTTCTTCCTTAAGTTGTTTTTATCAAGTTGGTTCTCATATCAGCAAGACAAATAGCTAATGCATTACAAGTCAGGATCTACATAAAATTTCTTTCAAGTATTTCACCTTAATTTACTCCAGCTCAAAATATCATAAGCTTCTGTATTTGATCATAGGGAAAGGACATCCCTCCTATCTTCAAGTTTCAAAAGTAGAAATCAAAACAAGCATCACTCTAATTACTACAATCCTTTTCTAGCTAATTCAACCCTCTCACAATGGAAACTCTGGTCCAAAATGTCTATTTAAAGATAGGCGGAGCTAAGTCTGAGTCAATAATTCAGTCAGAAACATGTTAAATTTCTTCAAGGAAGATAAGTCTTTTAAGTTTTTGGTGTGTACCTACCGGGCTCACTTTTAAAAATAGCTATTGATTATAAATTCCACCCAGTCTAGATCACCAGATGATGCATGCCTCTTATCAGCGCTCAAGGAAGTGGAAGACAGAGGGAATGAGGCAGGGTGATTGAGGTTAGTTTCTTTCCTGGAATCAGGCATCTGCAACAGCTGCCTTCCTGAAAAGATGACACATCGAAAGGAGAATGTTCTGGGAGTTGTTTTCTGTTGAAGATGCCCTTAGACTTTTGCTCAGCTCTAGATCCCAGGCTGTCACACCTGCTTCTAAGACGGTTGACCACTAGATGGCTCCAGCGTGTCTCTCCTGCACAGAGAAGTCAGAGCTGGGAACATTTTGGAGTGTACTTTGTGATCCATTCCAGCCATCTTCCTCCACAACTGACTCCCACTCAACCAAAAGTAATGTCTCATTTTCTCTCTTCCATCATTCCATAGTGGCAGAGTGATGGGTTCAAAAATGAAAGTATATATGTTTCTGATTTGTTAAGTGCTTGAATTTTCTACGTACTAAACTTTAAAGCCCATTTTCAAGCTTGTGATTTATCTATACTGGAAATAGAAGGCACATGCTAACCTTAAATTTCATAGTACTTTAAAGAAAAGAATGTTGTGACCCAGGGGATTTTGTGCTGCAAAGCCAGACTGAAAATTCTGGATACTCAAATCTTGTTAAATCTTAAGCTTAATTATACTAGGCAGGATTTGTTTTGCTTATTCACCTTCATTATCTTAATTTTTTTTTCTAAAGGTATTGCTAGAACAGATACTCAAGAATGTATTTGACTTGGATTTTAAAATATCTTTTAAATTTCTTTTCCTTTTTATCCATACTGGAAAATCAGTTTCCTATAAGCTCAGATTTTTCTTATTAGTAAATCTAATTTAACTGTAGTTTCCAAATGGGGAGAAATTTTTACTAAAGCAGTTAACAGTTAAGTCAGAAATATGTTAAAGAGTGTATGACAATGAATGGCTTCTCAGGTAGACATTTGAATCAAAAGAAAAAACATAGTTTTATACTGAAATGACGCATATTAATCCATTGTTTTATTGCTGTAACACAATTCCTGAGTCAAAAGAAAAAAGGAATACAATTGACTCCCAAGTTTGAAGGCTTTTGTATGAGATTGATTGATCCATTATTTATGTACAGAAAGTACAAGATAAAGCTAGCTGCTCACCTCATGATGCTCACAAAGCAAATAGAAGGAGAAAAGTACAGAGACAAGATTTCTATTACCTCTTTTGCCTCTCCACTTTCAATGACCTACACCTTCATTCTTAAGATACTACCTCTTTAATAGGACTATCAGAAGAGAAAAAAATGGAAACATAGACATTTGGCACTTTGAAAAGCATTTAACTAAGTCATAGTCCCCCATAGATGCTTAAAGGAAGTAAAAGTGAGAAATAAAGACCAAAGGCTTGAATTCAGAAAGAAAGTGGCTCTTGAGTCAGAAAATCATTCTATGACAGAATAAGAGGTTCAAACTGTCAGATTAAACCAATGATAATATCATACATGGGGACATTTATTTTATTAATAGCAGAGGAAAAAAGGCCTCAATGATGAAAACAGAATATATAAAGAAAACATATGAGAGAAAATTTGATATAAAAAAAGCATAAAAATTTCATCTCCAAAATAGAGGTACTTGAAAAAAATATTCAATTCTTACATGCATTTCTCAAAAACAAATTTCAGGTAGATGAGTCTTTTCAACTTTTTACGACTTATTAGAGCTAATTTTCCAAGATTCCCAAACAGACATTTTGGTCCCACTAATTTAATATTTTAAAATCATCTTTAAGTATAAGTCAGGTCAATATTTGAATATTTAGGAGACAGCAAATTTCTACTTAAAGATAATAGTAAGATTAATTGTGAACAAAAAGTCTTCCAAACTTTTTCTTCCCTTGTTAACATAATTAGGCTATGTAGAAGTCAAAGATGATGCTCAATCAGTTCCCAAGAGCTGTCCTGTAAAGGCCTTTTGCAGTTCGCATTAATTGTTTATTCTTCTATTCACTATGGGTTCTATGTCAACATTACATCTGCAAAGGATGACAGTAGAGTGCTAGACTCATAGCTGAATATTTTTGCCAGTTCTATACAACAATAACTCCTTAAAGTAGAAATGTGATTCTTTGTATTCATTAAAGACATCTTGCTGTGGTTATTATTGTTTGTGGTTTCATGGGTATATCTGGGTTCCTTAAGTTGGAGTTTTCCCTCTAATGTTTTCTGTAGTGCGGGATTCGTGGATAGCTATTGTTTCAACCTGTCTTTGTTGTGAAATATCTTGGTTACTCCACCTATGGTGACTGATAGTTTTGCTGGGTATAGCAGTCTGGGTTGGCAGCCATGCTATTTTAGTTTCTGTTTAACTTCTGACCAGGACCTTCTTGCTTTCATTTTTTCCATTGAATAGTCTGGCATTATTCTGATGGGTCTGCCTTTATAGTTAAGTGTGTCCTTTTCCTTTGCAGTTCTTAATATTTTTTCTTTGTTCTGTATGTTTTGTGACTTAATTACTATGTGGCAAGCAGAATTTTTTGGGGGGGCAGTCTAATCTATTTGTTGTTCTGTAAACTTCTTGTATCTTGTATCTTTACAGACATTTCCTTCTTTAGGTTGGGAAAGTTTTCTTCTATAATTTTATTGAATACATTATCTGTACCTTTGAGCTAGTATTCTTCTCCTTCTATTCCTATTATTCTCAGGATTGTTCTTTTCATGGAGTTCCAAATTTCCTGAATGTTTTATGTTATGGCCTTTTCGGTTTTGGTGTTTTCTTTGAGTGATTTATGTATTTCAACTATTGAGTCTTCCACCCCAGAGATTTTCTCTTCCATCTCTTGTATTCTGTTGGTTATGCTTGTATGTGTAGTTCTAGATCTTTTCTTCAGAGTCTCTATTTCATCTTTTGCCTTGATTTCTGCCTTCTTTATTGTTTCTGTTTCTTTATTTTTATTTTATTATTATGAACAAAGAGGTCCCTCTTTTTATCCTTGTATATCCTTATTCAAGGTCCCTTCCCCCTCCCACCACATCAGGTCATTCTCTCTTCTCCACAACTCCCCATCCCCTCCCTGGGCAGGCGGCAGGCAGTCCCATGTTCCCACTATCCCAATATTGCTTAGTTCAGCCTCCACTCCTGGCATTTCCAATTTTCTCCCCCCAACCTCAAGACTGAGTCAAGTGTTCCTCTAGGGGTAATGAGATCCAAGGAGTCAGTCCAAGGTTCCTGGAATGATTCTTTCATTTGTTGGATTTCTCTTTCTTGATTTTCTTTACTTTCAAGGTTTTTTTCATTTCTTCTAATTTTTTATTTGTATTTTCTTCTATTTCTTTAAGGGACTTTTTATATCATCTTTTACGTCTTCTATAATCTTTATAAAGGTGTTGGTATTGTTGTTTCCTTCTGTTTCCTTGTCATTGCTCTGTTCAAGCCTTGGTGTATAGAGTCATCAGCTTCTTCTGGTCGTGCCTTGTTATTCTTTATATTGTTATGTGTATTCATGCACTGACCCATTTCTTCCTAGGTTCACTCTTAGTCAGGACTTAGGGAAATCTTAGTTAGTTATGGCTACAGGGGTTTCGTGTCTCCTTTCTGCTCTGGACATGGAGTTTGCACAATTTCTTACTCTGGTCAGGCCACAGGATTCTTGCTGTCTGAAGCCACCTGAATCCCACTGCACCCTAGACACCATGGGGTCATGCTATTCAGAGAGATATTAGTCCTTCTGTAATGATGCAGCCTGACTTGCGATCTCTGACATGACCACTGCGATTGCTCGGGAAGGCTTCTCCCAGGGATGGTCATGGCTGATCTGGCTGTGAGGTCAAATCCTGGACTGTGTCTGCTGCTTCTCTGATGAGGTCCCTGGGAGGCCCAGGGACTGGAAAATGATCACCTCCCACTTCACTCTGGACCTGGGATCCTTGTTATCTAATGATGTCTGACTCCCACTCCACTCTGGACTCCACAGAGTCACACAAAAAGGCCACAAACAATCAATAATCACACAGAAAAGCCCAAAGAAAGGAAATACACAAACTATCACCAAAAAATAACAATCAGTGGTCATGAATAGCCCTTAATATCAATGGACTCAGTTCACCTATAAAAAGACATATCCTAACACGATGGATAAAAGAACAAAAGCCTACCTTCTGCTGCATACAAAAAAAGCACCTCAACTACAAAGACAAACACAGGCTCAGTTTGTAAACTGAGTAAATGGTTGGGAAAAGATTTTCCAATCAAATGGTCCCAAGAAACAAGATCCTTTTGCCATCCTAATATCCAAAAAAGAGACTTCAAAATAATATCAATCAAAGGTGAGCAGGATGAACATTACTTATTTGTCTCAGGAAAAGTCAATCAAGATGAAATCTCAATCCTGAATATTTATGCTACTAATATAAGGGCACCTTCATATGTAAAAGAAACCCTAATAAAGCTTAAACCCCACATCAAATATCACACTTAATAGTGGTAGATGTCAGTATCCTATTTTCAAACTTGGATAGGTCAACCAGACACAGACTCAAAAAAGAAATAAGGGGTCTAACAGATGTTATGATGCAAATGGACTTAATGGATATTTACAGAATCTTTAATACAAACACAAAGATATGTACATATTTCTCAGCACCTCATGGAACTTTCTCTAAAACTGACCACATACTTGGTCATAAAGCAAATATCAAAAGACAAAAAAATGGGAATAACCACTTATATCATATCAGACCACCATGGCCTAAAGTTAGAATTCAGCAACAACAAAAGTCACAGACAGCCTACAAACTCATAGAAACTGAACATTTCTACATTGAACCACCTTTGGGTCAGGGAAGAAGTTAAGCATGAAATTAAAGACTTTCTGGAATTTAATGAAAATGAATTCACAATGTACTCAAACTTAAGGGACACAATGAAAGCAGTGTTAAGAATAAAATTCATAGGACTAGACACCTTTATAAAACACCAAGAGAAATCTCACACAAGGGTCATAACAAGTCATCTGAAGGCTTTAGAACAATTATAAGCAAACTCACCTAGAAGGAGTAGATGGCAGGAAATAATCAAACTTACAGTTGAAATCAGTACAATAGAAACAAAGAGAATAATATAAAGAATCAATGAATCAAGAAGTTGGTTCTTTGAGAAAGTCAACAAGATAGACAAACCTTTATCCAAACTAACCAAAAGACAGAGAGTATTCAAATTAACAAAATCAGAAATGAAAAGAGAGACATAGTGACACACCCCCAGGAAATGCAGAGAATTATCAGGTCATACTTTATAAACCTATATTCTACTAAAATAAAAAACCTAAAAGAAATGGACAGCTTTTTGGACAAATACCAATTACCAAAATTCAATCAAAAACAGATTAAATACCTAAACAAACCTGTAACACCAAAGAAAATTGAAGCTGTTATTGAAAGTCTCCCAAATAAAAAAAACGCCCAAGACCAGATGATTTTACTGCAGAATTCTATCAGACATTTAAAGAAGAACTAATACCCATACTCAACAAACTGTTCCATGCAGTGAAAACTGAAGGAACACAGCCAAAATCTTTTTATGAGACCTTAATCTCCCTCATACCCAAGCCACTCAAACATGCAACTAAGAAAGAGAACTATGGACCAATCTCCCTTATGAACACTGATGCAAAAATACTCAACAATATTCTGGCAAACCAATTACAACAACATATAAAAAATGTCACCCACAACGATCAAGTAGGATTCATCCCAGAAATTCAGGGATAGTTCAAGATACAAAAAAATTAAAAATGCCATTCATAATATAAACAAATTGTAAGAAAAACAACCACAAGATCATCTCCTTACTCCTTAGATGCTGAAAAAGCCTTTGACAAAACCCAACACTGCTTTATGATAAAAGTCCTGGAGAGAGAAAGGAAGAAAGGGAAAATATCTAAATATAATAAAGGCAATTTGCAAGAAGACAATGGCCAACATCAAACTAAATACAGAGAAACTCAAAGCAATCCCACTAATCTCAAGAAGTAGACAACGCTATCCCCTCTCCCCTTATCTAGTCAATATACTTCTCCAAGTTTTAGCCAAAGCAATAAGAGAACAAAAGGACATTAAGGGGATACAAATTGGAAAAGAAGAAGTGAAACTATCTCTACTTGCAGATGATATGATTGTATATATAAGTGACCCACACATTTCTACCAGGAAACTTCTGCAGCTGAGAAAAACCTTCCACAATGTAGCAGGTTACAAGATTAATTCAAAAAATTTAGTAGCCCTCCTATACACTAAAGACATACAGGCTGAAAAAGAAATAAGGGAAACATCACCTTTTATAATAGAAGCAAATTGGATTAAATACCTTGGAGTAACTATAACCAAAGAAGTAACAGATATATTTTATAAAAATTTTAAATCACTGAAGAAAGAAATTGAAGAGAATATAAGAAAATGGAAAAATCTCCCATGTTCCTGGAAAGGTAGGATCAACATAGTAAAAATGACAATCTCACCAAAAGCAATCTGCAGATTCAATGAATTCCCATTAAAATCCAAACACAATTTTTTTACAGATCTTGAAAGAATGATATTAAACTTCATTTGGAATAACAGGAAAGCCAGAATTGCCAAAACAATTTTGCTCAACAAAAGAACCTCACCATCCCTGACTTCAAATTATACTATAGAGTTACAGTAATATAGCCTGGTACTAGGGTAAAAACAGCCTTGTGTATCAATGGAATCAAGTAAAGACCCAGACATTAAACCACACACCTATGAACACCTGATTTTTGACAAAGAGCTAAAAAATATTCAATGAAAAAAAGGTAGTATCTTCAACAAATGGTGTTGGTATACCTGGATGGTAGTATGTAGAAAAATGCAAATGGATTCAAACCTATCACCCTGCCCAAAACTCAAATCCAAGTGGATCAAGGACCTCAACATAAAACCAGGTATGCTGAACTTGATAGAAAAGAAAGTAGGAAATACCCTCCAATGCATTGACACAGGTGACCACTTCCTATATATAACACCAGTAGCACAGACACTAAGAACACCAATCAATTAGTGGGACCACCTGAAACTGAGAAGTTTCTGTAAGGCCAAGGACACAGTCATTAAAACAAAATGACAGTCTACAGATGGGAAAAGATTTTTACCAACCTTACAAATGACAGAGAAGTGGTCTCTAGAATGTATAGAGAAGAAACAAGAGCTGAAAACCCTTAAAAATCCAATCAAAAAATGGGTTTAAGAACTAAACAGTAAATTCTCATCAGAATTACAAACAGCTGAAAGGCATGTGAAAAAATGCTCAACATCTTTAGCCATCAGAAAAATGTAGATCAAAGTAACTTCAGATATCACCTTATAGCTGTCAGAATGGCTAAGATTAAAAATACAGATGACACCCTATGCTGGAGAGGTTGTGGCAGAAGGGGAACACTCCTCCATTGTTGGTGGGAATATAAACTGCTTCAGCCACTCTGGAATGCAGTATGGCAGGTTCTCGGAAAACTGGGAATCAATCTCCCCAAGGATAGCAATACCACTATTGGGTATATACTCTAAAGAGGCACATTCACACCCCAAATGCATTAGCTCAACTATGTTCATAGCAGCATTATTTGTAATAGCAAGAACCTGGAAACAACCTAGATGCAATTCAACTGAGGAATAAATTAACAAACTGTGGCATATCTACACTATAGAGAACTCAGGAGAAAAAAAAAACAGACAGATATACTAAAATTTGCAGGCAAAGAAATGGATTTGGATAATATTCTCCTGAGGAAGTTTTCAGAAACCCAGAAGGATAAGCAGGGGATATCCTTAGTGGACTTTAAGCAAAAACATTCTTATTTCATTGAAAGATTATGGGTGGGTGAATAAAGTGATTTAACACACACACACACAAAACCCAAAAACTAACAAACAAAAATACTTTTGGTTTGACTGTAGAACAGTTGCTTAGCAGAAATTTGTGGTAGCCATAGTGTATCCGTGGGCATTAGCTGTGACCTACTGTGCTTTCTCCATCTGTAGCTGAGCCTAACCTGGCTTGAGGAGCTTTAGATTTTTTTTAATGTTTCATGTATTTTAGAAAAAATAGAAAGTTTATTAGTGTATGGGTTTTTGTTGTTGTTATTGTTTTTAACATAACCTGAATGTTTTCTTTTTTACATAAAGTTTGATATTGATTTTTAAAAACCAATAAGAAAATAATAATTAGAAAATGTAAAAAAAGACATCTTGCTGATAAGAAAGAATACAAGAAAACTCTTATTAAGGATTTTTATCTGAAATACATATATATATATATCTGTCTTGGAACCCTGTCCCAGCATGTTTTTTTTTTTTTTTTCTGTAGTTAGTTTCTGGATTCTTGGGCAAATTATTTCTTCTCAACTTATAGATCATCTCTCCTTCCAGTTGACTACCTCTTTCTTCGTCTTTTAACTCAATGCTACTTCCTCCGGAAATCATTGTCTTAGCCACATAAGGGATATTGCCTTTGTGGTACTTTGTTTCTTTCTTGCATACCACACATCACTGTTTGAAGTATTTATTAATTAATCATCAGTTGTCACATATTCTCTCCCCAGATTTTATGAAAGAAGCAAAATTTTAGCACAATTGAAGGAAGCCAAGTACTTTTTCATTGAATGAATTAAAGAATGAACCCATGAGTACTTAGGGGATAAAAAGGAAAAACACAGCTTCAGAGCCTGTAGTTACTCCATGGAGACTTTTCATTGTTCTTCTTGGTAATTTAATTTTCTCTATTTTTTAAGCTTATTTATCCTTTTTTGTGAATGTAAAGCTGGTACAATGTGCTGAGTTACCATTGTATACTTCTTGGAAAATCTTGTATTATGAAAACAAATGTAGAAAACATTCATTTTGAAAAATTCTTATTGTATAAAAACAATCTCAGGGACATACGCATTTTGTGAATAGCAGAACACATCTACTTATGAAATGACATGACCATAAACATTGTGAGAACAGAATAGGAAGAAAGAGACAAAGAGGATAGAAATTCTAAGGAGTTCCAGGTTTTACAAGACACTTGGGTCTTATGAAGTGAAATGAAATGCAAATTTATTGCAATTTTTGCATACCTTCAATATTTTCTAAGTAGTTACTCTAGTAGAATCTAACCACTAGGCCATCTGACTTCAAAGTCTAGAAAAACAAAATGGAAATTGCTGTCATCGCAATATTTTATAAAATATTTTCATAACTATTATTTATATGAATAAAAATTTCAAATGTAGTTTATAAAGCATGGACAAGGAAACATAAGAAATCTTATTTGCTATTATAGAATTTTTTGACTATATTTATTTCCTGGGAGTTTTACACAAACCAAAGTGTATTCTGAATTAATTATTTAACACATTTTATTTTTTCCATCTTATTTGTTAAAACATTCTCATCAGCAAAAAAACATAGGCGTATTGGTGTCTGCTTTCTCAATAGCCATGATTTTAACTGTTGTCACAGTGTTATCCCTCATTTCCATTTGTTACTTGTCTCATAGTATTCTAAAATTTCGGTATCAGATCTGAGGGTATATGTACTGTCTTAGTTGCCATTTTATTGCTGTGAAGAGACACTATGATAAGAGCAAGACAGAAAAGAAAATGAATGGGGGCTTGCTTACAATTTTAGAATATTAGTCCATGATCATCATTGCAGCAAGCACATAAGTATGGCACCAGTGCTGTGACTGAGAGCTTTACATTCTATTGTGCATGGAGCACACAGGGAGTTGGTTAAAAGAGAAAGAGAGAGAAACTTCAAAGCCTCAGTGATCCACATTCTCTGTGGCAATATACTGTATATCTAATAAAGTTTTCCTGAAAAACCAGAGAACAGAGCCACACCAGATTTATCCATGAACTTCAGGATGTGGTGAACCACTTCTTTAATTTCAGCACTCAGGAGGCAGAGGTTCTCTGGATTTCTGTGAGTTCAAGGCCAAACAGAACCAGGCAGAGGTGGCACACACTTTAATCCTAGCACTAGAAAAGTTGAATGAGCAAATTAGATAGCTGGGCAGAGAAAGAGGAAGCAGAAGTTCAGCTCTTCCACTGAACACCCCTGTTTTTGGGTTGTGACTCAGAAGTTTCTGAGGAGTGGCTGGGATTTGTTTCTCTGTCTCTTGGAACTTTCAGCTTTTCCCTGGTATAGGGCTCCAGGATCTTATTAATAGTACTAAATAGACATTAAGAAATATGTGATATCCAACTTTTAGCATGAATTCACAAAAGAAAGCTGATTGCATATGGCTTTGCAACCATAGCCACAGAATGGAGCTACTCATGGCCAGAGTAGTAGCTGACCAGGTTGTACTTTCAGAGTTATCTTCCAATCAGCATTGCCTTTTAGGCAGTTCCTACCACAGGTGTTTCTTCTCCACATACCCTTGGGTGAGTTTTTCAGACAATTTCTTCCCATTTTGAGGGTGCGTGGCTTTCCCCGGACCCCTTCTCAAGGTGCTGTCACACTAGATAGTGGCCTCATTTCACTGTCATCTGTATCACTATTATCAGCAGATTTGGTGAACGAGTTGGGAATTTTTAAAAAGGAGAATTAGTTTAAGATAGAGATATATTTTTATGTCATATTAAACAATGGGAAACATTATTACAATGAGAAAGGTTTGGTCTTTGATAATACAGGTAAAAGAATAATTGATGTAGATGTGATATTTTAATATCTATTATAAGTATTATTTGTTTGATTATTCTTGTTTTACTCCTACAAAAGGTTGATTTATATGAGTGCCAAGTTTGTTGATATGGGTGCCAAAATATAGATCTTTTAAAAACAGATCATAAAGATGCAGACCCAGAGGAATTTAAATGAGAACCAATAGCAACATTGTGTTATAAAGTTACAGAGAAATAATCCAAGTCTTTCAAACAAACAACCTTAATATATCCAGTAAACTTACTGAAACTGCCAAGTGATAGAGCTGAATGGACTCCCGTGCAAATGTTAGATTTGAGAAATTCAAGTCAGCAATAGTCTCATATGGCATGCACTCACTTTTTGTAAAGCAGATGTTAAACTTGTGATGAATTTGTAATAGAGTTATCCTTAAAGAGTAAACATATATGGTTATAGGAGTTTTAGAGGTTGATATCCAGTTATAATGGAGGAGCTGGTAAAAAGATGAAATTAATTCCATAAGACAATGAAGTAGCTTTTTTTTAGAGAAACTGAAAACTTTATTAATCACTGAGGCCTCTAATTTAGTTGACGGTGTATTTCATGAATAGTTTCTGAGTCTGAATTTACAGTAACAGTGAAAACAAATATTTCATTAAATATGAAAAAGCAACACTTATAAAAATGTTTCTCCTGTACCAGGTAAAGAACAAAACTCTCATGATAACATTAGTTGAATCTGAAGAATAGAATACCTAATTATTTCTACTATCATTTTAAAAATATGTATTTTTTCAATTACTTTTTGAGAATAACATTTTCATCATATTCAGCCCATCTGTTACACTTTTTAAAGACACAGATTTTATGACATGTAGTCATCTGTAGAGACCCTAGATATTAGACTTCTTAGAATTATACCCACTTTCATGATCTCCCCATTTACAAAACCACCCATTCATACTGTACATTTACATACTGGAGCATAATTAAACTCCCTGTGGTCAACCCTTAAAGAAAACTAGTCTTACTTTACCCACATTTATTCCAGAGACCATCAATGTAGAAGTGAGGCACTGTGGCATTAAGCTATCTTGTAGCCTGGAGTTCTTGTGTACAATGACATCGCTGTCTCTTTTTATTTTTTTTTTTAAATCCTCTAATGAGTTGAGTACACACCCTGCTTCTCTTTCTGGCATTGTGATACCTCTTTCAGGAAGATATTCTCCATATCTATCCATATGCCTGCAAATATTAGAATATCATTTTTTCTTACTGCTGAGTAGTCCTTCATTGTGTAGATGTACCACAGTTGCTTAATCCATTCTTGAGTTGAGGGGCATCTTGGTTGTTTCCAGGTTCTTGCTATTACAAATAATGCTGCTATGAACATAGTTGAGCTAATCCTTTTAGGGTGTGAACATGCATCTTTAGGGTATATGCCTAAAAGTGGTACTGCTGGATACTTGAAGAGATTGATTCCCAGTGTTCTGAAAAGCCACTATACTGCATTGCAAAGTGGTTGAACCAGTTTACAATCCCATCAACAATGGAGGAGTGTTCCCTTTGATCAGCATCCTCTCCAGCATAGGCTGTCATCTGTGTTTTTAATCTTAGCCATTCTGACATGTGTAAGGTGGTATCTCAAAGTTGTTTTGATCTGCATTTTTCTGATGGCTAAAGATATTCAGCACTTTTTCAGGTGCCTTTCAGCCATTCATAATTCTTCTGCTGAGAGTTCCCTTTTTAGATCTGTACCCCATTTTTTGATTGGGTTATTCAAGGTTTTGGGCTCTAGATTCTTGAGTTCTTTATATATCTTAGAGATCAGACTTCTATCATTTGTAGGGTTGGTGAAAATCTTTTCCCATTTTGGAGGCTGTCGTTTTGTCCTATTTACAGTGTCCTTGGCTTTACAGAAGCTTCTCAGTTTTAGGAGATCCCACTTATTGATTGTTGATTTTAGTGTCTGTGCCACTGGTGTTATATTTAGGAAGTGATCACCTGTGCCAATTTGTAGTAGTGTATTTCCCACTTTCTTTTCTATCATGTTTAAAGTGGCTTGGCTTATGTTGAGGTCTTTGATCCACTTGGATTTGAGTTTTGTGCAGAGTGACAGGCTTGGATCTATTTGCATTTTTCTACACACTACCATCAAGCTATGCCAACACCAATTTTTAAATATGCTATCCTTTTTCATTTGAATACTTTGGGCCTATTTGTTGAAGATCAGGTATTCAGACGTTTTGGGTTAATGTCTGGATCCTCAGTTCTATTGCATTGATACACAAGTCTGTTTTGATGCCAGTACCCCAGGCTGTTTTTATTACTGTAGCTCTATAGTATAACTTGAGTCAGGGATGATGATGCCTCCTGAGGTTCTTTTGTTGCACAAAATTGTTTTGGAAATCCAGGCTTTCCTGTTATTCCAAATGAAATTGAGTATTGTTCTTTCAAGGTCCAAAAAATATTGTGTTGGGATTTTGATGGACAGTGCATTGAATCTGTAGATTGCTTTTGGTAGAATTGCCATTTGTACTATGTTGATCCTATCTATCCAGGAACATGGGACAGCTTTCCATTTCTGATATCCTCTTCAATTTCTTTCTTTAATGATTTAAAATTTTTGTCAAATAGTTCTGTTACTTCTTTGGTTATAGTTATTTGATACTATAGGTATTAAATACTATAAGTATTTCATACTATCTGCAGCTATTATGAAGGGTAATGTTTCCCTTATTTCTTTTTCAGCTCTTCTATCTCTAGTGTATAGAAGGGCTATGGATTTCTTTGAGTTAATCTTGTATCCTGCTACTTTGCTGAAGGTGTTTATCAGCCGTAGCAGTTCCTTGGAAGAATTTTGTGGGTCACTTATGTATATAATCATATCATCTGCAAATAGAGATAGGTTCACTTCTTTTCCAATTTGTATCCCCTTCATCTCCTTTAGTTCTCTTATTGCTTTAGCTAAAACTTCTAGGACTATATTGAATCAATAAGGGGAGAGAGGACATCCTTGTCTAGTTCCTGATTTTAGTGGGATTGCTTTGAGTTTTTCTACATTAAGTTTGATACTGGCTGTCTGCTTCTTGTAAATCGCCTTTATTATATTTATGTATTCTCCCTGCATTCCTGATCTCTCCAAGGTTTTAATCATAAAGGAGTGTTGGATTTTGTCAAAGGCTTTTTCAGAATCTAAGGATATGATCATGTGCTTTTTTTTTCTTTAGTTTGTTTATATGATGGATAACATTTACAGTTTTTATTATGTTAAACCAGCCCTGCATTTCTGGGATGAAGCCTACTTGGTCGTGGTGGATGATATTTTTTAAACATTGTTGTAAACAGTTTGCTAAAATTTTGTTGAGAATTTTAGCATCAATATTCATGAGGGAGATTGGTCTGTAGTTCTTCTTCTTTGTTGTGTCTTTGAGTGGCTTTGGTATTAGGGTAATTGTGGCCTCATAAAAGGAATTTGGCAATATTCCTTCAGTTTCTACTGTGTGAAATAGTTTGAGGAGTAATAGTAATAATTCTTCTTTGAATGTCTGGTAGAATTTGGCACTGAAACCATTTGTACCAGGGCTTTTATTTTTGGGGAGGCTTTTCATGACAGCTTCAATTTCCTTAAGTGTTATAGGCCTGTTTAGGTAATTAATCTGATCTTCATTCAGTTTTGGTAGATGGTACCTGTCCAGAAAGCTGTCCATTTCTTCTAGGTTTTCCATTTTTGTAGAATACAGATTTTCAAAATATGATCTGATAATTCTCTGGATTTCCTGGGGATCTGTTATTATATCCCCCTTTTCATTTTTGATTTTGTTGATTTGGACAATCTCTCCCTGTTTTTTGGTTAGTTTGGATAAGGGCTTATCTATCTTGTTGACTTTCTCAAAGAATCAACTTTTAGATTAATTGATTCTTTGTATTGTTCTTTTTGTTTCAATTGTATTTATTTCAGGTCTAAGTTTTATTATTTCCTGTCGTCTACTCCTTCTAGGTGCATTTTCTTCTAATTGTTTTAAGGTTTTCATCTGAGCTGTTAGGTCTCTAGTGTGGGATTTCTCTAGGTTTTTCATGTAGGCATCTAGTGCTATGAATTTTCCTCTTAAGACTGCTTTCATTGTGTCTCACAAGTTTACGTACATTGTGAATTCATTTTAATTAAATTCTAGGAAGACTTTGGTTTCTTTCTTAATTTCTTCTTTGACCCAGAGATGGGTCAGCTGAGTTATGTTTAGTTTCCATGAGTTGGAAGTCTTTCTTTGGGTTTTGATGTTGTTGAACTCTAACTTTAGGCCCTGGTGGTCCGATATGTTACAAGTGATTATTTTCATTTTTTATATCCATTGGTATTTGATTTATGACCAATTATGTGGTCAACTTTGGAGAAAGTTCCATGAAGAGCTGAGAAAAATGTATATTCCTTTGCATTTGGGTGGAAGCATCTGTAGATATCTATTAAATCCATTTACATCATAGCCCCTTTTAGATTCCTTATTTCTCTCTTGAGTCTTTGTTTGATTAACTTATCCAGGGTTGAAAGTGGGGTATTGAAGTTTCCCACTATTAGGGTGTGAGAACTGATGTGGGATTCAAGCTTCAGCAGTGTTTCTTTTACATAGTAGGTACCCTTATATTAGAGGCATAAATATTCAGGATTGAAATCTCCTCTTGACCAATTTTTCCTCTGATGAATAAGTAATGATCATCTTGGTCCCTTTAAATTGCTTTTAGCTTAAAGTCTACCTTGTTAGAAATTAGGATGGCAACTCCATCTTGTTTCTTAGGACCATTTGACTGGAAAATCTTTTCCCAACCCTTTACTCTAAAAATCCTTTTGTCTTTGTGGTTTAGGTGTGTTTCTTGTAGGCAACAGAAGGCTGGCTACTGTTGTTGTATCCATCTTGTTAGTGTGTGTTGTTTTATATGAGAGTTGAGTCCATTGATATTAAGGGATATTAGTGACCACTGATTGATATTTCCTGTCATTTTTGGTGGTAACTTGCTTGTATTTCCCTTCTCTTGAGTATTCTGTGGGGTTATTGATTGTTTGTGGTTTCATGGGTGTATCTGGGGTCCTTAGGCTGAAGTTTTCCCTCTAATACTTTCTGTAGTGCTTGATTGGTAGATAGATATTGTTTCAGTCTGACTTTGTCATAAAATATCTTGTTTACTCCATCATTGGGGATTGATAATTTTGTAGGGTATAGTATTCTAGTTTTTCAGCCATGCTCTTTTAATGTCTGTATAACTTCTGGTCAAGCCCCTCTAGCTTTCATTGTTTCCACTGAATAGTCAGGTGTTATTCTGATGTGCCGGCCTTTATAATTAAGTTGGCCCTTTTCTTTTGTAGCTTTTAAAATTTTTTTCTTTGTTCTTTATGTTTTGTGACTTGATTATTATGTGGTGCACTGACTTTTTGGGAGGTCATATCTATTTGGTGTTCTGTAAGTTTCTTGTATCTTTATAGGCATTTCCTTCTTCAAATTAGGAAAGTTTTCTTCTATGATTTTATTGAAAACATTATCTGTGCCTTTCAGCTGGTATTCTTCTTCTTCATTTCCTATTATTGTTAAGTTAGGACTTTTCATGGTGTCCCAGATTTCCTGAAAATTTTGTGTTTTGGCGTTTTTTGGTTTTAGTATTTTCTTTGACCTATATATCTATTTGAGCTACTGAGTCTTCCACTTCAGAGATTCTCTCTTCCATCTCTTGGACTTTGTTGGTTTTGCTTGTATCTGTGGTTCCAGCTTTTTTCTTCAGGTTTTCTATTTCCATTTTTGCCTCATTTTGCACCTTTTTTATTGCTTCCATTTCAGTTTTTAATTCCTGGCATGTTTCCTTCATAGATTTGTTCATCTCTTCCAATTTTTTGTTTGTATTTTCTTCTATTTCTTTAAGGGAATTTTTCATATCCTCTTTGAGAGCTTCAATGACAATCATAAAGGTATTTTTGTTATTGCTTCCTTCTGTTTCCTCTTCATTGTTCAGTTCAGGTCTTGTAGTTGTAGGACTGCCACTTTCTTCTGTCGTTACCTTGTTGTTCTTTAAATTATTATATATATTTTTGCACTGGCATCTTCCTATGGCTTCAGTGGTTCATGATTAGGTGCCTCCTGGTCAGTTGTGGCAAGCAGGCTTGTGTGTCTCCTGTCACCTCTGAACAAGGGGTCTGCTCAATCTCTTACTCTGCTGTGGGCAGGGGACTGAATTTCAAGACCCCAGTCCTTCTCTGTTTGAGCAATTGGAGGCGGGGTCGCTGTGCAAGTTAACTTGTATTAGCAGCAGCTGGGGGGGTACCCTGACAGCCAAAGTTTATCTCTGTCTGCTAGGGAGTGTGTGGGGACATACTCCGCAGACAGTACCTGGTCCCCTTCTTCTATTTCTTTAAGCCAGTTTTTATATCCTTTTTAAAGGCTTCTATTAGTTTCATAATGCTATTTCTACAGTCATTTCCTTCATTTCCCTCTTCATTGTTATGTTCAGGTCTTGAAGCTATAGAAGTACTTGCTTCTTCTGGTGGTGTCTTGTTGTCATTTGTATTGTTGTATTAATTCTTGCACTGCTGTTTGACCATTGTTTCCCCAATTCACTCTTGGTTAGTTCTTAGCTTTTTGTGACTTATTGGTCTGAGGGCTCTTAATCAGCTATGTGTTCAATGTGTCCGCTGCTCTCATGAAGTCACAGTGTTATGATGCCAATTGACTCCCCTTGACCTCTCACCTCTCAGCTACACGCCCAGGGACTTGGCTTTTCCCCTGCTGCTATTATACCAGTCTTGTACTAGGTGGGCTGTGTTCTACACTGAAGCTGAGGAGCAATCTCAGGGCCTTGGTTCAGGTGGTGGAAGTCACCTTCTGACCTCTGACCTCTGAGCTGTGCTCCTAGGACCTCCTCTGCTTCCTTGCTGCTGTTATGCCAGTTGTGATCTATGCAGATTATGCTCCCTGCCAAAGCCAAGTTGCTTACCTCTGAGGTGTGTGCCCAGGACCAAGGGACCCAGCTGTTCCCCTGTTGCTAATTTCCCAGCTATGTCTGGAATTAATTTCTAATAAACCAAATGAGGCCTATATCTAACATCATTGTTTGACCAAGTATCTGTGGCTAGCATTGTCATACTTCCACAGTACACACTGCTAATCTGATTAATGAATAAAGTATTAAACTGACTCATAATGGTCTTAAATTTTGTCATAAAATATATGGTGTTCACCCTTTTCTCTTCCTCTATCCCTCCGGGTACCTACCTCCAATTTCCTTCTCACCTGTATCTCCTCCTCCTCCTCCTCCTCCATTTTCTTTCGGAAAAGCAGGCCTGTCAGGAATATCAATGAATTATATATTCATTATATTTGAGTCATTTGAGAGTATAACAAATTACAAGAAGGCTAGACACAAATTCTCATATTAAGGCTTCAGGAGGCAATCCACTAGAGGAAAAGTTTCCCAAAGGCAGGCAAAAGAATCAAAGAAACTGCCCAGTGTTAGGAGTTCCACAAAAGCACTAAGCTAATAACCACAATATACATGCAGAAGACCTAATAAAGATAGTAAAGGCACTGTATTTGAGGCACCGGTCTCTGTGAGCCCCTATGAGCCTTGCTAGGTTGATCCTGTGGACCATAATCTCCTAGTATCCATGATCCCTTTGGCTTCTACAGTGTTTCCTCTTGCTATTCCGCAGGGTTCTAGAAACTTCTAAAGGAGGAACCCAAATGAGATTTCCAATTTGGACTCTCTCTCATTTGGATGCAAGTACAAAAGCATGTTTCAACCCTTTTCACAGCAGTTTCTATTTGCAGTAGATAGTATTAATGCAGAGACATACAATGCGCTAAGGTGCAGAGAATAATAGCCTGCAAAATGGTCAGCCCTAAAATGAGTACCCATACTGCACTGTCTTTCATCAGTGCTCAGAAATCACTGAAAATAGAAACCATAGAGTTTGTTAGATACAGAGGGGTCAAATAAATACAAGAAAACAGTGTAATCTAGACACAACAGGGCAGCAGTACATATGAACACATAATGGTTATAACAACATAAACAAATCTCATGAAAGCTGAAGACAGGCTAAATTTTAGCACAATTATGGGAGGTAAGAATGAGCCATAGTCAAAGAATTATTAGCAATTGAGGCTTACTCTTAATTATAAATGCTGGCCCTAGCTTGGCTTGTTGGTAGCCAGCTGGTTTTTGTTGTTTTTGTTTTTCAAACACAAACAGACAAACAAACAAAAAGCTTACTGTCTCACCACTCTTTGCCTCCAGGTTTTTTCTTTTTCTTATCTCTGTAATCTTACTTTCACTCACTCTGTGGCTGGCTGTGTAGCTGTCCCTTAGTGTCCTCCTCTCCTTGTTCTCCTCCTCTTTTTTCTTTAATTATTTTCTCTGCCTGCTAGCTACATCTATGTCTCTTCCCTGCTTCACCTTTGCCATTTAGTTATTTATTAGACCATTAGGTATTTTAGACAGGCAAAGAATCACAAATTCCCAAAGTTAAACAACTGTAACATAAAAAGTGCAAAACATCTTTGCATCATTAAAGCAAATATTCCTCAGCATAAATGAAAGTAATACACCTTAAAATAATATTTTACAACAGATGGAAGATCTTTAAGAGTTTTGTCACTTTTAAACAATGGATGTTTCAGTAGAAGGACATATCAATGAATACATGAGAAGTACAGATTGGAATTAATAAATTAAAAGAAAGATACAAATTTGGGTATGTAGAGAAACAGGGGTGGATATGTGTCAGTTGGAGATAAGTAAATATAATAAAAATTTGTGCAAAATTTTTAAGTAACTAGTATTTTTATTTAAATGCTATGGAGTGAGCTCAGTTGGTAAAGTTTTGCCATGAAAACATGAAGACCTGTTTTATCCTTAGTGCCAGGTTAAAAAAAATGAATATAATATCACAGTCCAACAATCACACTACTGAAAGGATAAATGCATTCTTAGAGTTTTCTGTCCTGTAAACTGAGCTTATATGATGAGTCCCAATTCCCAGAGAAAGATTCTCAGAAGATTTCATAGTGTTTGAAGAATAACACTCAAGTTGTATCTCAGATCACAACACACAGTTTTAGACAAATAAGTGTGATGGAGTACACACACACACACACACACACACACACACACAAACTCCCATACACTCATACAGACACCTGTGTACACGACACAAATGTAGGTATCTGAAAAGAATAATCATTTACATAAAATTGTTTTCTTTCATATATTAACCAAAAATAAATCTATGTTCTTTGTCTTTTCTAAGACTTTTCTGGAAGTTTTTGAAAGTTGCTTTTAATCACTGATGAGGGAGGCTATATGTAGCTTTAATAAAATTCTTTTCTCTAGAACTCGGAAACTAAATTCAAAGCTCAAATCAAATAAGGTGTTTTGAAATTTATAATATGAGCTTATGTAACTATTTGTCCTGTGGATATTTCTATATATAAGGAATTAACATTTTAAATTTAGGTAATAGATTAATCTGTTTTACTGGCTCATCACCAATTTCCAATATTGCCTGCAGATCTGTTGATCCTAAATAATATTTCAGAGCTCTTGTAAGGTTATTGTTGATCTGAAGCAATCTGTAAGTATTAAGTTCTTATGCTAGGAAATGGGTCAAACTGTAGTCTCTTCATGTTACTGTTTTGATTTTAGAAATAGCTCTGTCCTTCACATGCTTGGAGACGATATATTTTGTTTTTCTATTGTATTTTATTACAGTTGGCATTCTTCTGTTTCAAAAAAGTTTTTATTAAAGATCTACTTTTAATGAACATCTCTGGCACCTGAACATTTTCCCAACCTAAGTCCATTTTTGATCTATCAAAACAGCTTTACATTTCCCTTTAAATAGCCTTTCTGTAAATCTAGCATCTTCTTTGGATGGCTATTATGCAACAACCCTGTACTCACTTAGCCGACAAAGACTACACAGTATTCAATCCAGATCCAGAAAGGCCTTCTTTAGATTTCAGCTCTGTCATAACCTGGGCAACTTTCTCTTTACTAAGAGAATCATTGGTGAAATTCAATCCTCATGAGTGTGCAAAAAGGAGTTTATTCTGAACAATCTACCATATGCTCTCAAAAGCTAGACCACAGCTATGGCATATGATTGTAAATTCATTTCTATGCTGTTCTAATTTCATCTTTCCTTCCCTCTTATCTGCTTAAGACATAAATGGAACAATTACTTTTATTTCATTTTCTTATTTTCTTACTATTTTTAGTAAAAATTATATGTTTATGTTGTATAATATGGTCTCTTGACCTACTGAGACAGAATAGAAAATATTAATCCAATGAACGCATATGTATGTACAGTCATATTCTTTTGTTTTGTGATCATTATGCTTTAAATTGAATCATATCACTAAGACTACTTCAATCTTCTCATCCCTCTGACCAATACCTCTCCTTTCCCTATCTCCTATCTCAAATCTCATATTCTGACAAACATCATTATACTCCCTGATTCTCAGAGTACAATTATATCATTATTATTGTTGTTGCTGCTGTTGCTGTCACATATGAGAGCATACTTTATGCTATCTCACACTGCAGCTCCTTGCACCAATGGTTAGGTGCTACCTCTTCAGTGGCCTGTCATGTAAGAAATAGCATGAGCTTACCATACTGTACCAGAATAACCCAGGGGCATTTACTTAAATAAGATGCCCTACCAGCTAACTTACAATTTGATCGTGACTCCGGTGTTGTTCCAAACCATGTTAAGACAATGCTTCAAAGTCATTCTCAAATACAAAAACTATATAAAGCTTTCTAGCTATTATGCTCATTGTTTTTCTGCAGTTGAGGGTAATTGTTTACTTAAAACCAACATGTTGGTGTCTTAGGTTTTTACTTCTTCTTTCCATGTGAGAGAGTATGAAAATTTGTTCATTGTGCATCGTGACAGGTCAATAAATGCACACTGAGGCTTGGCTTGTTCTGCTCCCCACCCAAATACTGTAGATCTGTGACTCTCAGTTACTGTTGATAGACTGTCATTTGAATTTAACAAACTTAATTCTACTGTGTACCTTTGTACAAAACAAAAGCCCAGAGAAGATTCTTCCCTTGCTGTGTTTTTGTTCTTACACTTAATTATTTTCTGATTACATAGTAAACTCTAACATTCTCTTTAAATCTGATTTCTCAGAAAACCTCTTGCACCAAAACTTGTAGTTTATCACAGTGTTGGTGTGGGTATGTTCACTGAGGCTCAGTTACAGTACCCAGTAACCATAGTGTCTAATTTATGTGGAACAACTTAATGTTATGATGAATCTTGATAAGACATACACTCGCGAGAAAATTTTAGATGGAAAAAGACATATAAGTAAAAAAGAATGTTTTCAAAGAGCAACCACCTGTGAAGAGAAGAGTGAATGACTGTAAGAAAGGAGGCTTTGTTAAATGTTCTTGGGTTTATAATGAGGACGAGTGAGAGATTGCAAAGTATAGATAAAACACAACAATTATAAGAGCAGAATTCTGCTAATGTAGAAAGTGTTTCTAAATCTTCTGTTTAATTTTTTATATAGAATTTGGCTACAGGTAACACAATCTGCAGGGAAGTACCACTGTGGATAATAAGGGGAGCACTGTGGAAAGCTGCTGGTGACTTTGCTTCCTATAAACTACCAAAATACTTGTGTCTATTTGTCTCTCCTACCTGACCACCTCTCCTCAAGTATTGTGTAGGTAATTCAGTTCAACCTGATCATTTGCATCCAGGCATGGTTTGAGTTAAGAAAGGCAAAATAAGAAATGATACAAATTGGCACAGGCAAACACTTCCTAAATATAACACCAGTGGCACAGACTCTAAGATCAACAATCAATAAGTGGGACCTCCTGAAGCTGAGAAGCTTCTGTAAAGCCAAGGACTCTGTAAATAGGACAAAATGACAGCCTACAGAATGGGAAAATATTTTCACCAATCCTACAAGTGATAGAGGACTGATCTCTAAGATATATAAAGAACTCAAGAATGTAGAGCCCAAAACCTTGAATAACCCAATCAAAAAATGGGGTTCAGATCTAAAAAGAGAATTCTCAGCAGAGGAATTATGAATGGCTGAAAGGCACCTGAAAAAGTGCTCATCATCTTTAGCCATCAGAGAAATGCAAATCAACACAATTTTGAGATACCACCTAACACCTGTTAGATTGGCTAAGATAAAAGACACAGATGAGAGCCTATGTTGGAGAGGATGCGGAGCAAGGGGAACACTCCTCCATTGTTGGTGGGAGTGTAAGCTTGTTCAGCCACGTTGGAATGCAATATGGAGGTTTCTCAGAAAACTGAGAATCAATCTCCCCAAGGACCCAGCAATACCACTTCTGGGTGTATACCCTAAAGAGGCACATTCAAACTCCAAAGGTATTAGCTCAACTATGTTCATAGCAGCATTATTTGTAATAGCAAGAACCTGGAAACAACCTAGATGCCCCTCAACTGAAGAATGGATTAACAAACTCTGGTATATCTACATAATGGGGTACTACTCAGCAGTAAGAAAAAATGATATTCTAAAATTCACAGGCAAATGGATGGATTTGAGAATATCCTCCTGAGTGAGGTATCACAAACCCAGAAATATAAGCAGGGGATATATGCACTCATTAGTGGACTCTTAAAAAAAACGGGGGAAGGGAAGCAAAGCATGCCCAACCTCCAAGCCTCAAACCACAACCACCGAACAGCTTGGGATCAGAAACACCTTGGACTGACCCGTTGGATCCCTCTCCTCCTAGAGAAGCACCTGACTCAGTCTCGATGTTGGTGGGAGAAAACTGGATTTGCCAGGAATGGAGGCTGAACTAAGCTATATTGAGGCCTTGGGACCGACTACCCATGGGGGGGATGGGGAGATGTGGAGAAGAGAGAATGACCTGATGTGGTGGGAGGGGGAAGTGAGTTTGAATAAGGATATACAAGAATAGAAAATGTGCCTTCTTTGTTCATAATAATAATTAAAAAAAGGAAAAAAAAAGAAATGATAAGGGGAGTCTGAGAAGCCCCAAAACAGTCCAGAAAGCTGAAAATAGATTGAAGGTAACTGTGGGTACCATATCATCTAGGGACTTACAGTTCACTGAGGGGCTGGATTGAACACTGTGTGGAAGAAAGAGGAAACCACTAAGTAAAGCTTACATAATATAAAAAGAGAATTCTGCAGTAGGTTTAAGGGCTGTTTAGAAGACAATAGCAAGAACCCCCAAAAAAGCTGAGTTGAAAGCTATCATAGTACCCTGGCTAGGGGAGACTCTCAGAGCTGCAGTTCTCAGTCTGAAGAAGGACTAGGTAGAGCTTTCTGACCTCATTGCTAGGGTTTCCCCAATAATGGTTCTGAGCATGGACTTATGGCATGTTTCTGTCAAAGTTGGTACTACTAGTCTCCAAAACCACTGGATTAGAAAAGATGGGACAGAAGGGGATGTACATAGCATGGACCTATCCTCCAGAAGATCTCTGTGCATGTATTAGGTGAACAGTGTAGTTTGAAATCAACAGAAGTGTGTCTTTAGTAGGGCATCCCTCCAGTGCAGGTAGAAGAGATACTCAGGGGAGGCTTTTAGAAGAGGAAATGACACACGAGCACCTATGCAAGGTGCTGGAGAAGGGTTGTAGACAACAGTACTCAAATCAGAGGGCATGACCCATGAAGTAGAAAAAAGATACATGCTTGAGCCATTGGGCCAGAGAAATCCAAAATGAATAGTCTGATGAAGTCTGAAACGCTGGTAAAGGCAGCTCTGTGTGCCTGATAGGCACTAATACATACTGTAGGATACTCATAAATCCAAAATCCTTCCTTTAATTGTCAGGCTCATCTTTTAGCTAGGTAATAGGAGTCAAGTCAATGAGTAGCTTTATTTTTATTTTTTATTTTTATTTTTTTTTACTTTGTGTTCAGCTTTCCCTCTGAATTATTATTATTTTTTTTGCCATCCCTGTATATCCTTATTCAAGGTCCCTTCCCCCTCCCACCACATCAGGTCATTTTTTCTTCTCCACAACTCCCCATCCCCTCCCTGGGCAGGGAGCAGACAGTCCTATGGTCCCACTGACCCAATAATGTTTGGATCATTGAATATAGCCTTCTTGACAGTGTAGGTCAGCTGAGCTGAAAGCCATTTCTGCCCTGGGTCACATGCTAGGGTGGATGGACATCTCTCAGTGCAATCCAGAGCTTCCTATGACTCTTAGGACTGAAGACCCAGGACACAATAGTGCCATTCTGATGAACTAGGTTGTGCAATGCATCCTGATATTCTTTTGAGGAAGAACTCACAAGAGATCATGTAATTTTTGTGGAAAGAATTGCAGACTTAGCAGACAAATATACAGGCTGCCTGACTAAATTTTCAGTCTCAGATGAACAATACAAAATTTTTAACTATTTTAAAAAAGAAGATCTTGGATAGGACAGGGTTGAGTAAAAACAAATAACTTTGATAGCTTCTTAAAAAAAAAAAAGACTCAGTTTTGAGAAGCATACTAAGAACTAAGCTGTTTGGGAAGAAAATTTAACAAAATCAGCTCATATTCACTGATAAGGGCATGGAAATTTTATAATTAAATGAAAGGTTCTCATGTTGTCCTTGGACTAATTTTATATTTATAACACATAGTAAAGTAAAATTGAAGGCTTTGTAACAAAATTTTATTTCACTAAGTAGCTGTCAGATATCAGCATTTATTTGCAAAGTCAAATTATTTATACACATCGTTTACAAGAATCAGTAATTAAGTCTGCATGTTGAGCTTTATTTTGATAGTTGTTTCCATGGTGTGGTGATGCTGTTTTACATTGTAATTGCTTCCCATTATGTTAGGTGGGTTTAATTTTTTTGTTTGTTTTCTACCTTACATTTTAGATAATTATGCAAATTATTCAATGGGCAAACTAAATTAGTAGTCTAAAGTATAATAATTGATGAGTTGACTGGTGCTTTTTATACAACTAGCTCTTTTATTTAGTAGCAAGATTAAATAAAAATTAATCTTTTGCTTCTTCTTCTTATTATTATTACTATTATTATTATTACTCACATTCCCTGCATAACAATTACAACACTGCAGACTTCAACATCTTGGGAGAGTAGAGTAGGTTGTGGGCTTAGGTATTCATAGTAGGGATCTTTTGCTTGCTTCCAAACTGGTCTATAATTCAAAAGATTTATTGTCAGACAAATTGTTAGATTTAAATACTATACTCTAGAAGCTGCTCTATGAATGCATGTGATATTTATTAATAGGCTTGTTTATTTAATTTTTTCCTTTAACTTTTTGCCCCCTTATTTAAGGCATTCCTAGGACAATGCCAGAAAATTATAGAAGCTCACAGTACAAACATATACTTACAGAAGCTATGCCTTAGTGTATAGTGATTAGAATGCTGGATGGGATGCCTCTATAAGTCAGAGATCTACAGATGTGTCACGATTTTATTATACTTCAGATTCTAATTTTCAGTGCTTCATCTCTTTTAAATTCAGAACAGTTTAAGCTCTGCATTAATTAGTTTAAAATCCACCTCTGGCATTTCAGCTATGAGATCATGGACCATTTGGTTATATTCTCAGTTCTTGCTTTCTCTTGTCTTTAAAATGAGAATAGCTTTTCCAATGCTAAGATAAACACATGAAATGATCACATATAAAGTGCCTAGTTTTGAGTCTTTAATTTAGATTCACCCAACAGAAAGGTCTTAGTAAAACAAGATTTAACATGAAAACATATGGGTTCTTAGTTCTATATCTTTATTCTATTTCTGTCCATATGTGAAATTCACATTTGGATGATGGGCTCAAATAGCATTCTTTAGACCATTTGCAAGCTAGAAATGTGCCACAAAGACTGATATTTTCATAGATATACAAATTTATCTACATTTTAAAGCTTATCAAAAACAAGACAGACCAGATCCTCACATAGATTGTAGACAAATTATACTGTTATATCCAAAAGCATTTATGTTTTTCAATAGTGTATCAAACTTTTGCTTTTTCTTGTTATAAATATATTAGAAGTGATCTTGAACATTATATATCATTTATGGTGAGGCTTTTCAGTAGAAAAATTAAAAGAGAACAGTTGTGTATCTTGACTAATTGGGCTTGGTTTGAAGTGGTAACATTGACACATGTAGATCAAAATATTAATAAAGCCTCAGAATGTGTACTATTGCTGACAAGCTTTAGGATGTGGTCTTTGATAATCTGTGGTTTCTGATAATGGCAAATATATATTAACTGGTTATCTGCTCCAACTCTAAACCCTTTTGAGTATTCTTCATGTATAAAGAGCAAAACGACAGCCTACAGAATGAGAAAAGATTTTTATCAACCCTACAAGTGATAGAGGACTGATCTCTAAGATATATAAAGAGCTCAAGAATCTAGAGCCCAAAACCTTGAATAACCCTATTAAAAATGGGGTACAGATCTAAAAAGGGAATTCTCAGCAGAGGAACTACGAATGGCTGAAAGGCACCTGAAAAAGTGCTCATCATCTTTAGCCATCAGAGAAATGCAAATCAAAACAACTTTGAGATACCACCTAACACCTGTTAGATTGGCTAAGATAAAAGGCACAGAAGACAGCCTATGTTGGAGAGGATACGGAGCAAGGGGAACACTACTCCACTGTTGGTGGGAGTGTAAGCTTGTTCATCCACTTTGGAATGCAATATGGAGGTTTCTCAGAAAATTGAGAATCAATCTCCCCAAGGACCCAGCAATACCACTTCTGGGTGTATACCCTAAAGAGGCACATTCACACTCCAAAGGTATTAGCTCAACTATGTTCATAGCAGCATTATTTGTAATAGCAAGAACCTGGAAACAACCTAGATGTCCCTCAACTGAAGAAT
>PVIH01010684.1:0-73659 GCA_004025045.1 Sigmodon hispidus
CTTCTGGGTGTATACCCTAAAGAGGCACATTCACACTCCAAAGGTATTAGCTCAACTATGTTCATAGCAGCATTATTTGTAATAACAAGAACCTGGAAACAACCTAGATGTCCCTCAACTGAAGAATGGATTAACAAACTGTGGTACATCTACACAATGGAATACTACTCAGCAGTAAGAAAAAATGATATCCTAAAATACACAGGCAAATGGATGGATTTGGAGAATATCCTCCTGAGCAAAGTATCACAAACTCAGAGCGATAAGCAGGGGATGTACTCACTCACTAGTGGTCTCTAAACAAAGAAACAAGAAAAAAAGCCAAGCATTTCAAGCAGAAAACCACATCCACTTGGGATCAGAAACACCCTGGACTGACCCTTCAAACCCCAGTCCAACTATAGGAACACCTGACTCACTCTTGAGGGAGGGGGGACAGAACTGGATTTGGCCAGGATTGGAGATTGATCCAAGCATTATTAGGTCAGTGGGACCATAGGACTGTCTGCTCCCTTCCCAGGGAGCAGATGGGGAGTTGCAGAGAAGAAAAATGACCAGATGTGGTGGGAGGGGGAAGAGACCTTGAATAAGGATATACAGGGATGGAAAAAAAATTCAGAGGGAAAGCTGAACACAAACAAAATATATGTGTAGCAATCTTATTTGTATTTCCACTCTTGATAAGCCATGCTTATGATTAGTATCCTCTGTATAGTTATTGTTAACTCTTCCACATTTCAAATTCTTTTTACTGTTTTTTTTTTTTTGATAAATACAAAATAAAGAAGGAAAAAAAAAAGAATCAACCAGCCCATGGAATTCCACTATATTTATGGTCAAGAAGAAATCTGGGAAGGGGAGAATAATGACAGATTTAAGAGCAATAAATAAGATGATTCAGCCCATGAGTACCATAGAGTCTGGTATACCCTTATCTTCTTTATTACCTAGAGGATTGCCTATTTTAGTTATTGATTTGATAGACTTTTTTTTTCATACCTTTATAAGAACAAGTTAAAGAAAAATTTGCATTTACAATGTCTGAATTTAACAATACATGCCCAATATAAAGGTATTAATGAATGGTTCTTCCACAAGGAATATTAAATAGTCCCACTCTGTGACAAAATTTTGTCCAAAAGCCACTAGAAGTGATATGCACATAATTCCCACATTCTATCATTTACAATTATATGGATGATATATTATTCACAGACCCACACATAAATACCTTGGAAAGATTGTTTCAACAAATGAACAAGATGTTGCCTGCTTGGGGACTTCAAATTTCTCCCCCCAAAGATACAAAGACAAGATTCTATCAATTTTTTTTTCATTTTTTTTATTTTGTATGTTGATAAGCCATGCTTATGATTATTATCCTCTGTATAGTTATTGTTAACTCTTCGGCATTTTTTTTAAATTCTTTTTACTGTTTTTTTTTGATAAATACAAAAGAAAAAAGAAAAAAAAAGACAGTAAATTGAATTTAAAATGCTGAAAAGATAACAATAACTATAAAAAAGATAAAAATCATAAGCATGACTTATCAAGGGTGATAATGCAAATAAGATTGCTACACATATATTTCCTTTGTGTTCAGCTTTCCCTCTGAATTTTTTTTCCATCCCTGAATATCCTTATTCAAGGTCCCTTCCCCCTCCCACCATATCAGGTCATTTTACTTCTCTGCAACTCCCCACCCCCTCTCTGGGCAGGGAGCAGACAGCCCTATGGTCCAACTGACCCAATAATGCTTGTATCAGTCTCTACTCGTGGCCAAATCCAGTTTTGTTTACCCTCCCTCAAGAGTGAGTCAGGTGTTCCTATAGTTGGAGTGGGGTCTGAAAGGTCAGTCCAGGGTGTTTCTGATCCCAAGATGTTCAGTGGTTGTGGTTTGCCTCTTGGGCATACTTGGATTTTTTTTCTTGTTTGTTTGTTTAGAGACCACTAATGAGTGAGTACATCCCCTGCTAATCTTTCTGGGATGGTGATACCTCACTCAGGAGGATAATCTTCAAATCCATCCATTTGACTGTGAATTTTAGGATATCATTTTTTCTTACTGCTGAGTTGTATTACATTGTGTAGATGTACCACAGTTTGTTAATCCATTCTTCAGTTGAGGGACATCTAAGTTGTTTCCAGGTTCTTGCTATTAAAAATAATGCTGCTATGAACATAGTTGAGCTAATAACTTTGGACTGTGAATGTGCCACTTTAGGGTATACACCCAGAAGTGGTATTGCCGGGTCCTTGGGGAGATTGATTCTCAATTTTGTGAGAAACTGCCATATAACATTCCAAAGTGGCTGAACAAGCTTACTCTCCCACTTTGTCCTTGTTCCCCTTGCTCCACATCCTCTCCAACATAGCCTGTGATGTTTGCCTTTTATCTTAGCCAATCTAACAGGTGTTAGGTGGTATCTCAAAGTTGCTTTGATGTGCATTTCTCTGATGGCTAAAGATGAAGAGCACTTTTTCAGGTGCCTTTCAGACATTCATAGTTCCTCTGCTGAGAATTCTCTTTTCAGATCTGTACCCCATTTTTTGATAGGGTTATTTAAGGTTTTGGGATCTAAATTCTTGAGCTCTTTATATACCTTAGAGATCAGTCGTCTATTACTTGTAGGGTTGGTGAAGAACTTTTCCCATTCTGTAAGCTGTCCTTTTGTCCTATTGACCATGTCCTTGGCTTTGCAGAAGCTTCCTAGCTTCAGGAGATCACACTTATTGATTGTTGGTCTTAGTGTTTATGCCATTGCTGTTATATTTAGGAAGTGGTCACCTGTGCCAATTTGTCGAAGTTTATTTCCCAGTTTCTTTTCTATCAAGTTCAAAGTGGTTGGGTTTAAGTTGAGATCTCTGATCCACTTGAATGTGAGTATTGTGCAGGGTGACATGCTCAGATCTATTTGCATTTTTCTGCACACTTCCATGCAGTTATGTCAACACCACTTGCTAAATATACTATCTTTTTTCCAATGAATATTCTGGGCCTCTTTGTCAAAGATGATGTGTTCATAGGTTTTTGGGTTAATGTCTAGATCCTCAATTCTATTTCATTGGTCCACAAGTCTGTTTTTATGCCAGTACCAGGCAGTTTTTATTACTGTAGCTCTATAGTATAGCTTGAAGTCAGGAATGGTGATACCTCCTGAGGTTCTTGTGTTGAGTAAGATTGTTTTGGCAATCCTGGCTTTCCTGTTATTCCAAATGAAATTGAGTATGGTTCTTTCAAGGTCCAAAAAATATTGTGTTGGGATTTTGATGGGCAGTGCATTGAATCTGTAGGTTGCCTTTGTAGAATTACCATTTTTACTATGTTGATCTTACCAATCCAGGAACATGGGAGAGCTTTCCATTTTCTGATATCCTCTTCCAATTTCTTTCTTCAGTGATTTAAAATTTTTGTCAAATAGGTCTGTTACTTCTTTGGTTATAGTTACTCCAAGGCATTTAATACTATTTACAGCTATTATGAAGAGCAATGTTTCCCTTATTTCTTTTTCAGTTCTTCTATCTTTAGTGTATAGAAGAGCTACTGATTTCTTTGAGTTTATCTTGTATCCTTCTACATTGCTGAAGGTGTTTATCAGCCATAGCAGTTCCTTGGAAGAATTTTGTGGGTCACTTATGTATACAATCATATCATCTGCAAATAGAGATAGCTTCACTTCTTCATTTCTCCAATCTGTATCCCCTTAATCTCTTTTTGTTCCCTTATTGCTTTAGCCAAAACTTCATAAACTGTATTGAATATATAAGGGGAGAGAGGACATCCTTGTCTAGTTCCTGACTTTAGTGGGATTGTTTTGAGTTTTTTCCATTATGTTTGATACTGGCTGTCCGTTTCTTGTAAATTGCCATTATTATATTTAGATATTCTCCCTGTATTCCTGATCTCACCATGGCTTTATTCATAAAGGAGTGTTGGAATTTGTCAAAGGCTTTTTCCTCATCTAAGGATATGATCATGTGGTTTTGTTCCTTTAGTTTGTTTATATGGTTGATAAACTTTTACAGTTTTTTGTATGTTAAATCAGCCCTGCATTTCTGGGATGAAGCGTATTTGGTTGTAGTGGATGATATCTTTTATATATTGTTGTTTATGGTTTGCTAAAATTTTGTTGAGAATATTCACATCAGTGAGGGAAATTGGTCTGTAGTTCTCCTGCTTTTTTGTATCTTTGAGTGGCTTCGGTATTGGGGTGATTGTGGCCTCATAAAAGGAATTTGGCAATATTTCTTCAGTTTCTACTGTGTGAAATAGTTTTAGGAGTAACGGTAGTAATTCTTCTTTAAATGTCTGTTAGAATTTGGCACTGAAACCATCTGGACCATGGCTGTGATTTTTGGGAAGTCTTTTAATGAGAGCTTCAATTTCCTTAAGGGTTATAGGGCTGTTTAGGTAACTAATCTGATCTTCATTTAATTTTGGTAGATGGTACCTGTCCAGAAAGCTGTCCATTTCTTCTAGGTTTTCCATTTTTGTGGAATACAGATTTTCAAAATATGATCTGATAATTCTCTGTATTTCCTGGGGGTCTGTTGTTATGTCCTCTTTTTCATTTGTGTTTTTATTGATTTGAACACTCTCTCTCTGTTTTTTGATTAGTTTGTCTAAGGGCTTATCTATCTTGTTAACTTTCTCAAAGAACCAACTCTTAGATTTGTTGATTCTTTGTATTGTTTTTTTGTTCTATTTTATTGATTGATTATTTCCAGCCATCTACTCCTTCTAGGTGAGTTTGCTTCTAATTGTTCTAAGGCTTTCAGTTGAGCTCTTAGGTCTCTAGTATGGGATTTCTCAAGGTTTTTCATTTAGGCATCTAGTGCTATGAATTTTCCTCTTAAGACTGCTTCCATTGTGTCCCACAAATTTGGATACTTTGTAGATTCATTTTCATTGAATTCTAGGAAGACTTTGATTTCTTTCTTAATTTCTTCTTTGACCCAGTGATGGTTCAGCTGAGTGATGTTGAGTTTCCATGAGTTGGTAGGCTTTCTCTGGGTTTTGTTGTTGTTGAACTCTAACATTAGGCCCTGGTGGTCCGATATGTTACAAAAGATTATTTCCATTTTTTTGTATCTGTTGATATTTGCTTTATGACCAATTATGTGGTCAATTTTGGAGAAAGTTCCATGGGGAGCTGATAAATATGTATATTCCTTTGCCTTTGGGTAGAAGATTCTGTAGATATCTCTGAAATCCATTTGCATCATAACCTCTTTTAGACTCCTTATTTCTCTGTTGAGGCTCTGTCTGGTTAATCTATCCAGGGTTGAAAGTGGAGTATTGAAGTTTCTTACTACTAGTGTGTAAGAATTAATATGGGATTTGAGCTTTAGCAGTGTTTCTTTTACATAGGTAGGTACCCTTATATTAGGGGCATAAATATTTAAGATTGAAATCTCTTCTTGACCAATTTTTCCTTTTATGAATAAGTAGTGACCATCTTGGTCCCTGTTAATTGCTTTTAGCTTAAAGTCTACTTTGTTAGATATTAGGATTGCAACCCCTGCTTGTTTCTTAGGACCGTTTGATTGGAAAATCTTTTCCCAACCCTTTACTCTAAGCCTGTGTCTTTCTTTTTTGTTGAGGTGTGTTTTCTGTAGGCAACAGAAGGATGGCTTTGTTGTTGTATCCATCGACAAGATTCTATCAATTTAAGAAAGACAGACTCAGGACTTTTAATGATTTTCAAAAACTACTAGGGGATATCGCTTACATATGACCAGTTATTAGTATACAAAACTATGAACTAGTTTATTTCTTCAAAACCTTATTTGGAAATAAGGATTTGAAAAATCTTATGAAATTCTCTTTTGAAGCTGAGAGAGAGTTAGCATTTGTGGAAAAAAGATTATCAAAAATACATGTGAACTGTATAGGTCTAGATATCAACTGCATCTTGGTTATTTTACTTTTCTGAGTACTCCCCTACAGGATTCATAATGTGAAGAGAAAATAATTATACTAGGATGGATATCTCTACCACATAGTCCAAGTAAATAATTGAAAACACATATTGGAATGATTTCCAATTTAATTTTCAAATGAATATTTAGGCTTTGTCAGTTGTTTGAAATGGATCCAGCAGAAATTGTTACACCTTTGACTAATGAGAAAATTGATCAATTATGGACAGACACTGAACCTTGGTAGAAGGCCTATAGTGTCTTCCTGAGAGTGATTAATAACAAGTATCCCTGAAGCAGGAGGGTTCAGTTTATAAAGCAAACTAACTGGATTTTTCCTCATGTGTTACAGGATGAACCTATTCTTGGTTCGTGAAGGTAGCACAGAGCCCCTATAATTCTGCTCATAAGGCTGAACTATATGCTACTATTATGGTGTTACTGGATTTAAAGAACTGTTTATCCTGATAACTGACTGTCATTATGCAGTAGTTATATTACACATTGAGATTGCTGACTTCATTCTAAATGATACGGAATAAACCTTATTGTTTGAACAGTTGTATTATATCTTCAGAAAGAGAACAAATCCTATGTACATAACAAATATCAGGGCTCATACAGGTCTTCCTGGCCCTTTGGCACAGGGCAATGATGATATTGACCAGTTATTAATAGGAAATGTGATAGAAGCCTTAGAATTTCACAAGAAGCCCCATATCAATAGCAAGAGATTAAAGAAAAAGCTTTTCAATCACTTGACATCAGGACAAGGAAATTCTGCAAAAGTGTGATAAGTGTTCCTTCAATAATCAATCATCCTTACCCACTAGGAGTAACCCCAAGGGTACAAAAAGCAATGAGATTTGGCACTAAGAATAATTTCTCAATTCTCACTACTGTACATCTATGCTTAATATATACATGTATTAAAAAAGTGGTCCTGGTTTGAAACATGAAAAAGGCTAGCTTTAGAGAGGGAGAAAGCCACTTTTTCCCTCTTTAAACCCAAGCATATTGGTAATGAAAACCTGTGAGATTCTTTCTCAAATCAAAAAAAGCCATCTGATGTAAGAAAGAAGATACATGAAATATATAGGGACTAATATTATTGCATTCTTATTTTATTCTACTTATTTCTGTATTTCCTACTCTTTTAATCTAAGTATCTTGTCTGCACACAATACTTCCTAAAGGCCCAATATCTTCACTTGATATTAGTATCTATTGGACTCTCCAATATGAACAACAATTTCTTCTACCAGCTCTCTCTAAAACATCCAGAAGAAAGATGGGGCCCCCACTGTGTGAAAAATAAAACAAAGCAAACAAACAAAAAACCTTGAAACAGAGAAAGAAACAACATGATCACTGAATGATCACTTTTGATGTATAGATCATTCAGAGCAGTTGTAAGATAGCTTCATATCATACCTTTAACAAGATTTTCAGATGAACCTACACAGTATTATGAGAATGGTTATACATGTTTATATTCAATTCATTAGGATTTAACCACCATTTTAGTTTTAAAGGACTGCACAGAAATATCATTGCCCACAAGCCAGCAAGAAGTAGCTTAATGAAAAAAAAAATATGTCCCTCTCCAGATAAGTTTCTTATCTGAGGATTATAGGTAATTATCATTCTGATAAGATGGTTATAAATTAATCTTGGGTGGAGGATAAAATGATATTATAGATGCAGCAACTCCTTTTAAAGTGAGAACCAAAAATGAATTGCCGTGGTATAGATGCTTGTATATTGATACAACTGGGAAATTATTTTATGAATTGAAATTGTTCTTTTGAGATAATCTGTATATTGACACAAATTTATTTGTGCTAGTCATAATATTTGTTGAAATATAAATACAAGTTACTTTATATAACTCCATTTAGATATTTTGTACAAAGATATATAGTTAGGTTATTGCTTTTACTTTATACAATATGTATATCCTTGTTAATTCATAAGATTGTCATACATGAAGTCATTGTGCAGAAATTGCACACTCATTTATGGAATGCCTATTCTTACAATGCCAGCTTCACTCTGTTGATTTACTGGAATTGCAGATTACCACTGCTCAGGCTTGCCATGTAACAGTCAGGGTACTCAGGCTTGCCAGAAACATGCAAGAATATATCAGATGGTTAGGCATCTTCAACCACTTCATAGACTGAGAGAATATGGCATTCAAGATTTTGTTATCTAGAATTCAGCCATGAGATACCTGACTACTTCTGTCATTACTGTTTCTTTCCTGAGGTGGTATTGAGCATCACAGACATGTCACAAAGAGATTGTCTTCTTTTGTGGATAATGGTCTGATGGGCAAAGGATTGCACTTGCCCCAACTGCTATCAGCATGTGCACTGTCCGATCTGGACAAGCTGGATGAAGGATAGAGACTACTGAGTCCTGCCTGGACAGAATAATACAGTTTCTCCCAAAAACACCCTGCTTCTGAAGAAACTTACCAGACATCTTGGCTCATAGCCAGAAAGGTGGATGCTGGCATTGTACAGAGAAGCTGTGGATGACTGTTGAGGTAGTTAACTGTCATTGTCATCTCATAAATCTTGGAACTTACCCTCTTGCACTTCTAACCTTCAGGTAATATATTTTTCCTCTCAGGTCTTGATGGCATTGAAGACTGGATAGTTGAGGTTGTTATTACTTCATATCACAGCAAAAACATTCAGGTATTAGAACTTTATCATTCAAGATAAATACCCTTGAAGCAATCCCTGCATATTGCCTCATATCAATATTCTAGACATTAAGATGTACTTTGTATTTGTTGTTTATTAGTTATAATGTGACCTTGCTTATGATAGTTCCTTTTCCTTCTCCAGATACAACCTTATGATAATACCTATAGTATGTAGTCTTATACTTAATTTAGAACTTTCTTATTTAGACAAAAAAAAGGGAGACGTAGTGGAAAATTAAAATTTACCCAGGCAAACACTTGTGAAGTCAAGGAACTGAATTCCATTGGGCTGTGGCCACCTGCTCAAGAAGAGGGATGTGGAGGTGACTTGCTCTCTTGGACCCAGCATGCTCTGGAAAGAAGCCCTCATGCCATTCCCCTCTGTGTCTCTGTATGTTCCTTTCTTATCCTGCCAGAATTACCTGTGTACTGTAAATTATTATTCCTGGAATAATAAATATTACCAGATTATACTGAGAAGCAGTTGAGAACCGTTCTGTAATGGGGGCTAGTAGGATGAAGGTAAAGAAGGGGAACTGTGGGTGGAATGTAAAATTAAAAATATTTTTTAAATAAAAAAAATTATTTTTAAAAAAAGAAAAAAGGAATTTGGAGTTTTTTATAACTGTTTAAATATGTTTTTTTTTTAATTTGGGAAAGCTTTCTTTATTAGTATGGGATAACATTTTCCCTACATCTTGTCTATTTATTGTTTATAAAGTAGTAGACACTCAACTGTCTAGACTACTATACATGATGTATAACTAAAGCTATTAATAAATTTTGGGGTGGTTTGGGCAGAGAAATTTCAGTGACTCTCAAGCCTAGGCAGTATAAACTTTGTGCTGTAAGTAGACCTTTTATTTTAGCAAAGGTATGCTAGAAATCAGAAAATTTACCAGAAAGAAAAAGCAGAAATAATGTGAGACCTGGAAAACTTATTGCATGTATACAATTAAAGAATTTTTATCATAGGTTAATTATATTTTAGGTATACATCTTTATAACTATTTCAGTGACAAAATATACAAATTCCCTTTTTCTCATGCATTTTATAGGTATTGTTGTTAATTAAAATTTAATCTTATAGTTAAAATATATTGTTTTTGTACTTGTTCTATTTGTTTGAAAATAATATTCCACTTATTGTCTCAATATTAAATAGATATTTCATAAATCAAGCTAGCTATTGTGATTTATATTTAAACTATATTATAATATATAGTTTATGTTTAAATGACAGAAGTTGAATTTCCTCAAAATAATCACTCACAAGACAAAACATAATTGGTTAGTTTAAGAATTAAGACTTAACAAGTTACACTTATGAGTCCCAAGTAAATTAGCATAAAATTAATAAAAGTGTCTGGGTGATTCTGTCATTCTGTGTGACTGCCAGGTTATCAGTCAAATCTCTGTTCTAGACCTAAAATTCCAGGGCAAAAATATCATATAACAAATGGTGGCCAATGTGGGTGATATACACCCACATAAAAAGAAAAATTAAAAAAGTGTTCTACATCACAGAATCAGAGCCAAATTTATTAGCAGCAGATGACAGTGCTTTACTTGGTGATTATATGAACCCTTAAAATTTCCCTGAGTGGTAAATGTGGGTATTACCAGTACCTCAGCTAGAAAACATGCAGTTATAACCAGTAAAGGAAATGATTAGAGGTCTTAAGACTGAAACAATCTCAACCTATTCTCAAACTTTTAATGGGTAAGAAGCCCCTGTTGCTGGCTTAGAGCCAAGGGTGGAATGTATGTGTGCCTATTGGGACACTTTTGGTACACAGGACTGGTGCTCATAGGATGACTAAATATTATGAAGCTACACTAGGAGATTGGTGGAACAAGGTAGACATTCTAGCAAGCCTTTAATACTTAGACACACCTTGGCAGATAAAGCAAGAAGACATAAACAAAACAAGGGGTGGTGGGTGAAGTGAACTACCCTAGAGATGTCTTTAACTATTAGCTACACCTTAGCAAATTAAAGGTATGTTCAGAAACAGAAAGAAATATAGGAAACTGGGTGGAGGCAGCTACCCTACCCAAGCAAAATTGTGGTCAGAAACAGAAAAAGGTAAGATAAAAGAGGTATACATTAAACACAGATTTAAAATATGTAGGCTTGATAAAGAAAGAAAAAGAAAAAAGGATAGAAATAATCCTTAAATAAAAAATAGAGGAAAAAATAATGTGAAGAAGAAAATTACAGACCACCTTAATATTGTCTATTACTGCCTTGTGTTTAAGTTTTTTGACTGAAAATAAAGTAGTTAAAACTGCTAAAAAGCCATTTGATTACAAATGGTTCTAGATTAATTGAACCTATATATTTTATAAATGAGTTGACTTAAAAATTGAAATAAAAAGATATGCTACTTTGGAGAATAGCTTTTCTTTTTATTTTTACAGAAAATGAGAGGCTTTCAATGTACTCCTATTTAAAGAAACTAAAGTTTTATTGAGGAACACCCTCTGAAAATTCTCTAATGAAAATTGATGACCCAGATGATTCAGCATTTTAGATCATGTCTGTTGCAGTTTCATGTGACCTCTGCATCCTAAACAACCATAGGAAGACTGGCTGAAATTACCCAGCCTTAGAAACTACTTTACTAAAGACTTACCCCTAACCCTAAATTTTTCTTTGGGTCCCCATGTGATTGCCAACACCTTTATTTAGCAGAACATAGCCTAAAGAATTATATACACATTCTCCAAAAAAGGATTATGGATGCTTGTGTTTGTTTATAGGGTTGGTTATAAGTTGTTGCAGATAATGGGGGGGGAAGGAATATTAGATTTGTTTAAAAAAAAAAACGAGAGGAATGTAGTGAGATTATGTAATTACATTGTAAACAATTGCCCTTTCTACTAGTTTAATAAAAATCTGATTGGTCAGAAGCAGACAGAAAATATGGACGGGGCTACCAGAATAAGAAAACTCTGGGGACATCTCATAGCAGAGCAAATATGTCATAAAATCCCCAGTGAGAAGAGACACCAGAGAGATGACATAGAGTCACTAGCAGAAGTAGAGAAAAGAAGTTAAAATGCTGCTCTAAGAAAATGTACTGAGCTGCATGGCTGAACAAAACACGAATATTAGATTAATTTAAAAATTAAGACTTAGCAAGTTATATGCCAAGGTCCAAGGCTAATCAGCATAAAATTAAAAATAGCATCTGTGTGATTTTGTGATTCTGTGGGACTGCCAGACTGCTAGTCAAAAGAACTAAAAGACTGGAAGAGAATCCAGCCTTTTACAACAATTTATTCTCACCATTATTTTGTCGACATAGCTTAATATATTGTCAGTATATTTTACTTGCTTTTTAAAGTATTAGTACATTGAATATTGAGTTTGTTGAAATTTTAGTATACGTACATAAAAATTTTATCTACTATTATCTTAAAAGATTTTTCTTTCTTTGCCTTCTAGGTTTCAGTATTTATATTGGATTCATATCATTTAAATAAATTATAAGCAATATTCAAAAAAGTCTCCATTTTATCTGTAAGATAAAATAAATGACCTATTAATTTTTATTGATTTTAATAAAAAATATATACTTATATTTAGCAAGCCATATTTTAAGTTTGTCTTTTTTCTTATTTTACAGTTTATTCTGATTTCTTCTGTACTTATTCATGAATTGGTCTTTACTTTAAAAAGATTTTTGCATTATGTGTATTAGTATAACAATATGTGCAGTTGTGGTATAAGGTACCAGAAGAAATTGGTAGTTTTTAGTGATATAATAAAATAGAGTAAGAAAATGATGGAAAACTAGCTGATAATTCATACTCCCCATTGTGTCTATATCACTTCGTGTCACTGGGTTCCTGTACTGTTGTGCATTAACTTTTCTGGATGATGAAATGAAAGATGTAAGATGAACTACTTTCTCTAGAACTTTGTCATTGAGATTTATCACAGCATTAGAAAGTGTAAATAAAGACATTATATAAGATATATTTACCATACCTATAAAAGTAATATTAAAGGAAATCTAATCTAAATGATTAAAAAATTTGTAAATAGACCTGGCTATGACCATTGCCAGAAAGTTCAATTTGAAAATAAAGTAGTTGATCTACCCCAGGAACCTCTGTGACAACTAGAAACACAGAGACTCCTGGCAACAGCACACTAAGAGATAATGGCACCTTGCTTAGGCCAAGCAGAAAACATAGTCCCTGTAACCTATCCTGGGGATAAAGCCCTTGGAACCACCACCACCACATCCCCATCCTAAACCAAGCCAGCAGAATCACCCTTCACAAGCCCAAACCTAAAGCAAAACACAGGCCACTGGACACATCAGTGTCAAAACCTTGTCTCATTGCCAACATGTATTGTAATACAGTAATCTCAGCAAACCTTGCAACTACCGAAAACCAATAAACCACTGGCCCACAGCAGACTAAAAAACTATAAATGGCCGTTGTGACAACCAAAAATCCATAGACCCCTGGTCCAAAGAACTCAGAGACGAAGAGCAGACAAGAAAACACATTACCTCCAAATGGACCAAGAATCCAGATTGGACCAAGAGAGGGTTCCTGAAACAGACATACCCAGAAAAAATTAAGCCAAAATCAGCTATCTGAGATCTAGAGAAATACTAAAGTGAACAGAGGAAGCAAAGAGAATGTGCCAGTGTCAGAATATATATAGCAACATATAGAAAAACATGACACCACTAGAAAAAAGTCTGGTGGTTCTACAACATCAAGACCTGAGTGTGGCAATGTAGCAGAAACAGAAGGAAATAGTCTTCAAAGCAACTTATATACAAAATTCCCTTATGGAAATACTAAAAGAATATACAAAATTCCCTTATGGAAATACTAAAAAATGCAAAAGAAATTGAAAGAGATTAACAAACCCTGAAAGAAAATAAAGAAAACCAAGGAAATGAAATCAAATAGGTGAAGAAAACATTTTCATATTTAAAAAGTGAAATAGAAGCAATAAAGAAGACACAAAATGAGGCAATGCTGAAAATAGAAAATCTGAAGAATCAAACCAGAAGTACAGACACAAGCATAACCAGCAGAATGTAAGAGATGGAAGGGAGAATCTTTAGAGTGGAAGGTTCAATAGTGGAAATAAATATATCAGTCAAAGAAAACATTAAAACCAAAAGAATCATAATACAAAACTGCCAGGAAATATGGAACACCATGAACAGAACAAACTGAGAATAGTTGAAATTAGAAAATCATCATCAACATCATCATCATCATAATAATAATAATAATAAGGAATACCAGCTTATAGCCAAACAAAATATATTCAACAAAGTCATAGAAGAAAACTTTCCCAACCTAAAGAATAAAATGCTTATAAAGATACAAGAAGGATCAGTTCCGGTTCCACTTCCAGGACTGGGTGCTGTCTGCAGAGTGAGTCCGAGTGCACTCTGTAGCAGGCACAGATAAAGTCTGCCTGTCACCATACACACAGCTGTTGCTGAGGGAATTTGCATGGCTACCCACCTCCACCTCCAACTGAGTGAACAGATAAAGACTGGGGTCCCTGAATGACAGATTCAGACCCCGCCCAGAGGTGAGGAAGGGTCACCAGGCACAAGCGCCTATACCCCAGCCAGGGGGGTACAGATGAGCTCATATTGGTTCTGGTTCCACTTCCTGGACCAGGTGCTGTCTGCAGAGTGAATGCCAGCACACTCTGTAGCAGGCACAGATAAAGTCTGCCTTTCTCCATACCCACAGCTGCTGCTGAGGGAATTTGCATGGCTACCCAACTCCACCACCAACTGAGCCAACAGATAAAGACTGGGGTACCTGAAGAGAAGACTCAGACCTCGCCCAGAAGAGTGACAGGAGACACACAAGCCCGAGTGCCACAACTCAACAGGAGCCACCTAATCGTGAACCACTAAAGCAATGGGCAAATGTCAGTGCAAAAACTTACATAATAATACAAAGAACAACAAGGTAACACCAGAATAAAGTTACGATATTACAAATACAAGACCTGAATTGAGCACTGAAGAGGAAACAGAAGGAAGCAACACCAAAAATTCCTTTTTGATGATCATCGAAGCTCTCAAAGAAGATGTGAAAAATTGCCTTAAAAAATAGAAGAAAACACAAACAAAAAATTGGAAGAGATGAACAAATCTCTGAAAGAAGCATGCCAGGAACTAAAAGCTGAAATAGAAACAATAAAAAAGGCACATAATGAGGCAAAGATGGAAATAGAAAATATGAAGAAAAAAGCTGTAGCCACAGATACAAGCATAAGAAATAGAGTTCAAGAGATGGAAGATAGAATATCTGGAGTGGAAGACTCAGTAGCTCAAATAGATATATCAGTCAAAGAAAATAGTAAAACTAAAAAAGCCATAACTCAAAATGTTCAGGAAATCTGGGACACCATGAAAAGGCCTAATTTGAGAATAATAGGAATAAAAGAACGAGAAGAATACCATCACAAAGGCACAGATAATGTTTTCAATGAAATCATAGAAGAAAACTTCCCTAACCTGAAGAAGGAAATACCTATAAAAATATAAGAAGCTTACAGAACACCAAATAGATATGAAGCCAAAAAAAAAAAAATGTCAGCACGCCACATTAAAATCAAGCCACAAAACATACAAAACAAAGAAAAAATTTTAAGAGCAGCAAAAGAAAAGGCCAACTCACATATAAATGCAGACCCATCAGAATAACGCCTGACTATTCAATGGAAACCAAGAAAGCTAGAAGGGCTAGGTCAGAAGTTATACAGACACTAAAAGAGCATGGCTGCCAAACTAGAATACTATACCCCATAAAATTATCAATCACCATAGATGGAGTAAACAAGGTATTTCAGTACAAAGTCAGACTGAAGGAATATCTATCTACCAATCCAGCACTACAAAGAGTATTAGAGGGAAAACTCCAAACTAAGGAACCCAGATACACCCACAAAATCACAAACAATCAATAATTCCACATAAGAATACCCCAGAGAAAAGAAATACAAACAAGTTACCACCAAAAATGACAGGAAATATGAATCAATGGTCATTAATTTCCCTTAATATCAATGGTCTCAACTCTCCTATGAAACGTCACACACTCACAAGATGGATACAACAACAGAAGCCATCCTTCCGTTGTCTACAAGAAACACACTTAAACTGCAAAGACAGACACAGGCTTAGAGTAAAGGTTTGGGAAAAGATTTTCCAGTCAAATGGTCCTAAGAAACAAGCAGGGGTTGCAATCCTAATATCTAACAAAGTAGACTTTAAGCTAAAAGCAATTAAAAGGGACCAAGATGGTCACTACTTATTCATCACAGGAAAAAACTGGTCAAGAGGAGATTTCAATCTTGAATATTTATGCCGTAAAATAAGGGCACCTACTTATGTAAAAGAAACACTGCTAAAGCTCAAATCACACATCAATTCTTACACCCTAATAGTGGGATACTTCAATACCCCACTATCAACCCTGGATAGATCAAGCAGACAGAGTCTCAAAACAGAAATAAGGAACCTAAAAGAGGTTATGATGCAAATGGATGTAATAGATATCTACAGAAGCTTCCACCCAAAGGCAAAGGAATATACATATTTCTCAGCTCCTCATGGAACTTTCTCCAAAATTGACAACATATTTGGTCATAAAGCAAATATCAACAGATAAAAAAAAATAGAAATAATTCCTTGTAACATATCGGACCACCGGGGCCTAAAGATAGAGTTCAACTACATCAAAATCCAAAGAAAACCTACCAACTCATGGAAACTAAACATCACTCAGCTGAACCATCTCAGGGTAAAAAAAGAAATTAAGAAAGAAATCAATGTCTTCCTAAAATTTAATGAAAATGAATCAACAACGTATCTAATCTTGTGGGACACAATAAAAGCAGTCTTAAGAGGAAAATTCATAGCGCTAGATGCCTATATGAAAAACCTAGAGAAGTCCCACACTAGAAACCTAAGAGCTCAGCTGAAAGTGTTAGAACAATTAGAAGCTACCTCACCTAGAAGGAGTAGACAGCAGGAAATAATCAAACTTAGAGCTGAAATCAATACAATTTTAACAAAAAGAACAATACAAAGAATCAACGAATCTAAGAGTTGGTTCTTTGAGAAAGTTAAGAAGATAGATAAGCCCTTAGCCAAACTAATCAAAAAACAGAGAGAAAGTGTCCAAATCAACAAAATCAGAAATGAAAAGGGGGACATAACAAAAGACCCCAGGAAATACAGAGAATTATCAGATCATATTTTGAAAATCTGTATTCCACAAAAATGGAAAACCTAGAAGAAATGGACAGCTTTCTGGACAGGTACCATCTACCAAAATTAAATGAAGGTTAGATTAATTACCTAAATAGGCCTATAATCCTTAAGGAAATTGAAGCTGTCATTAAAAACCTCCCCAAAAATAAAAGCCGTGGTCCAGATGGTTTTAGTGCCAAATTCTACCAGACATTCAAAGAATTACTACCGTTTCACCTCAAACTATTTCACACAGTAAAAACTGAAGGAATACTGCCAAATTCCTTTTATGAGGTCACAATTACCCTAATGCCCAAGCCACTCAAAGACACAACAAAGAAGGAGAATTACAGACCAATTTCCCTCATGAATATTGATGCAAAATTCCCAGCAAAATTTTTGCAAACCGTATACAACAATGTATAAAAGATATCATCCACCATGACCAAGTAGGCTTCATCCCAGAAATGCAGGGCTGGTTTAACATACGAAAAACTGTAAATGTTATCCATCATATAAACAAAGTAAAGGAATAAAACCACATGATCATATTGTTAGATGCAGAAAAAGCCTTTGACAAAATTCAACACTCCTTTATGATTAAAGCCCTCAGAGATCAGAAATACAGGGAGAATACCTAAATATAATAAAGACAATTACAAGAAGCCGACAGCCAGTATCAAACTTAATGGAGAAAAACTCAAAGCAATCCCACTAAAATCAGGAACTGGACAAGGATGTCCTCTCTCCCTTCTTCTATTCAATACAGTTCTCGAAGTTTTAGCTAAAGCAATAAGGGAACGAAAAGAGATTACAGGCATACAAATTGGAAAAGAATAAGTGAAGCTATCTGTATTTGCAGACAATATGATTGTATACATAAGTGACCCTCAAAAGTCTTCCAAGGAACTGCTACAACTGATAAACACCTTCAGCAATGTAGAAGTATACAAGATTAACTCAATGAAATCAGTAGTCCTTCTAAACAATAAAGATAGAAGAGCTGAAAAAGAAATAAGGGAAACATTGCCCTTCATAATGGCTGCAAATAGTATTAAATACCTTGGAGTAACTATAACCAAAGAAGTAACAGACCTATTTGACAAAAATTTTAAATCACTGAAGAAAGAAATTGAAGAGGATATCAGAAAATGGAAAGCTCTCCCATGTTCCTGGATTGGTAGGATCAATACAGTAAAAATGGCAATTCTATCAAAGGCAATCTACAGATTCAATGGACTGCCCATCAAAATCCCAAAACAATATTTTTTGGACCTTGACAGAACAATACTCAATTTCATTTGGAATAACAGAAAAGCCAGGATTTCCAAAACAATTTTACTCAACAAAAGAACCTCAGGAGGTATCCCATCTCTGACTTCAAGCTATACTACAGAGCTACAGTAGTAAAACCATCATGGAACTAGAATAAAAACAGACTTGTGGACCAATGGAATAGAATTGAGGATTCAGACATTAACCCAAAAACCTATGAACACCTGATCTTTGACAAAGATGCCCAAAACATTCAATGGAAAAAAGATAGTATATTTAACAAATGGTGTTGGCATACCTGGATGGAAAGTATGTAGGAAAATGCAAATAGATCTGAGCCTGTCACTCTGCACAAAGCTCAAATCCAAGTGGATCAAAGACCTCAACTTAAACCCAGCCACTTTAAATTTGATAGAAAAGAAAGTGGGAAATACACTTCTATGAATTGGCACAGGTGATCACTTCCTAAATATAACACCAGTGGCACAGACACTAAGACCAACAATCAATAAGTGGGATCTCCTGAAGCTAGGAAGCTTTTGTAAAGCCAATGACACTGTCAATAGGACAAAAGGACAGCCTACAGAATGGGAAAGATTTTCACCAACCCTACAAGGGATAGAGGACTGATCTCTAATATATATAAAGAGTTCAAGAATCTAGAGTCCAAAACCTTGAATAACCCAATCAAAAAATGGGGTACAGATCTAAAAAGGTTATTCTCATCAGAGGAACTATGAATGGCTGTAAGGCACCTGAAAAAGTGCTCATCATCTTTAGCCATAAGAGAAATGCAAATCACAACAACTTTGAGATACCACCTAACACCTGTTAGATTGGCTAAGATAAAAGGCACAGATGACAGCCTATGCTGGAGAGGATGCGGAGCAAGGGGAACACTCCTCCATTGTTGGTGGGAGTGTAAGCTTGTTCAGCCACTTTGGAATACAATATGGAGGTTTCTCAGAAAATTGAGAATCAATCTCCCCAAGGATGCAGCAATACCACTTCTGGGTGTATACCCTAAAGAGGCACATTCACACTCCAAAGGTATTAGCTCAACTGTGTTCATAGCAGCATTATTTGTAATAGCAAGAACCTGGAAACAACCTAGATGTCCCTCAACTGAAGAATGGATTAACAAACTGTGGTACATCTACACAATGGTACACAATGGTTTTCTTACTCAGCAGTAAGAAAAAATGATATCCTAAAATTTGCAGGCAAATGGATGGATTTGGAGAATATCCTCCATAGCGAGGTATCACAAACTCAGAAAGATAAGCAGGGGAGGTACTCACTCATTAGTGGTCTCTAAACAAACAAACAAGAAAAAAAGTCAAGCATGCCCAAGTTGCAATCCACAACCACTGAACGGCTTGGGATCAGAAACACCCTGGACTGACCCTTGGGATCCCACTCCAACTATGAGAACACCTGACTCACTCTTGAGGGAGGGGGTACAAAACTGAATTTGCCAGGAGTAGAGACTGATCTAAGCATTATTGTGTCATTGGGACCATAGAACTGTCTGCTCCCTGCCCAGAGATAGGATGGGGATTTGTGGAGAAGAAAAAAATGACCTGATGTGATGGGAGGTGGAAGGGACCTTGAATGGGGATATACAGGAATGGCAAAAAAAAATTCAGAGGCAAAACTGAACACAAAGTAAATATATGTGTAGCAATCTTATTTGCATTATCACCCTTGATAAGTCATGCTTATGATTTTTATTTTCTTTCTAGTTATTGTTAACTTATCAGCATTTTAAATTCATTTTATTGTTTTTCTTGATAAATAAAAAATAAAGAAAGAAAAAAATACACATATAACACTTCCACGTTTATGTATGCATATGTGTGTGTGTGTATGTGTATGTGTGTGTGTCTTAGATGAAACTTTGCCATAAGAGGTAATAATATTCCCCTCAACAGCCATAATCTGTTTAACAAAAAATTCCAGTGCCAAACATAGGAAACATTACTTTAAATTGTTTATTTGGGTAGGACAAAAAATTTCCAAAATAATATATGCTATTGAAATTGCCCTTGGTTACCTCCAAGAATCTAAAGGTAAGTCCTTATTACTGAAGAAATCATTCACTTCAGACAGAATTTGAGAAAACTCACAATTGAGCTGACCTGGAAATGTCCTTGTTAAGGACTAATTTTCATAATATCAGAGATGTTAAATATGCTACTAAGAGATAAAAATAATCACTAACCATACCTATAATTAAAGTCTGTGCACCACAACAATAATCAGCCCAGCAAGATATACTCAATAGTATAATAGAGGCACTTACATCTTAGGGATAAACAACAACAAAAAAAAAGATACAAGAAGATTACAGAACACAAAATAGACTACCCCCCAAAAAAATTCTTCTCACCACATAATAATCAAGCCACCAATACTGAAGAACAATGAAAAAATACTAACAGTTGTAAAATGAGTTTTTGGCCTGTCTGCCTGTTATCTAAGTCCACATACCTGCAGTCCCACAAAAGCTTATATTAATTATATTCAATTTGGCCCATGACTCAGGCAAATTGCTAGCTTGCTCTTAAATCTTATTTCAATCCTGTTTTATTAACTAATCTTGCCATGTGGTTCATGTCTTACTTATTTTTTTACATCTAACTTTTTGGGCATCTGTATCTTGTGTCCATATGACTCAGCCCTAAATCCCCTTTATCTATACTCAGATTTCCTGCGTACTCCTCAAGTGCCTTGCCGAACAGTTAATTTATTAAAAAAAAATGGTATTCACAGCACTCATAAACATATACAACATTAAATATCTGCAAAAGAAATATCCAAGTTACCTAAAAAGACAGGTCCATCAGAATAACATCAGATTACTCAATGTAAACAATGAAAGCAAGGTCTTAGAAGTTATACTGACACTAATAGAACATGATTGCCTATTTAGATTACTCTACTCAGCATAATTATTAATCACTATAGATGGTATAAAGAAGACATTTTTCAAGAAAACTAGATTTAAATAATATCTATCTATCTGTACCTGGCTCTACAGAAGCCATTTCAGGGAAAACTCCAACCTAAAGAAACCAGATATACCCATGGAACTACAAATAATAGATAATTGCACAAAAAACCCAAAACACGCACACATACACACACCACATACATACATACTACCAATGAAAATAACAGAAAATAGCAATCACTGGTCATTAATGTCCATTAACATCAAAGGACTAAACTCACCTAATAAAAGACACATCATAATATGATAATAAAAAAAAATAAAAAAGTAGAATCCATCCTTCTGCTGCATACAACAGACAAACCTCAATTTGAAAGACAGATACAGATTCAGAATAAAGGGTTGGGAAAAAAGTTTTTAATCAAATGGTCCTAAGAAACAAGCTGGTATAGCCATCCCAATATTTAACAAAATAGACCTCAAAGTAAGTTAATCAAAAGATACAGGACAGACATTACTTATTCATCTCAGGTAAAATCCTCCAAGATGAATTCTCAATCCTGACTATATATGCCCCTAGCACATGGACACCTACATATGTAAAAGAAACACTACTGAAAGATAAACCTCACATATAACCCCTCACATAATGTGTGTGAGACTTCAAAACACCACTCTCACCAATAGATAGGTCTACCATACAGAAACTCAACACAGAAATAAGGGATCTATCAGATGTTATATCCCAATAGACATGAGTTAATATGTCTATTAATATGACTTAGTAGACATATATAAAACATTCCACACAAACACAAAGGAATATATCTATTTCCCAGCACCCCATGGTTGTTTCTCTGAAATTGTCCATATACTTTGTAAGAAAGCAAACATCTATGGTTACAAAGAATGGGATTTACCCTTTGTATTATATCAAACCACCATGGTCTAATGTTAGGGTACAAAAACAACAAAAATCACAGAAAGCCTACAAATTCATGAAAATTTAACATCTCTCTATTGAACTACCTCTGAGTGAATGAAGAAGCTAGAAGTTAAGGAAAAATTAAAGACTTTCTAAAATTTAATGGAAAGGTCTCCACAAAAGTTTAGGTAAGTTTAGGTAAAACTTATGGGATACAATAAAAGTAGTGCTAAGAGAAAAATTTGTAGCACTAGAAGTCTATATAAAAAAACTTAGAGAAGTTTTGCACAAGAGACTTAATAGCACAGCTAAAAGCTTTAAAACAATTACAAGCAAACTCACCTAGAAAAGATAGAAAGCAGGAAATAATCAAGCTTAAGGCTGAAATCAATGCAATTAAAACAAACAGAAAAATACAAAGAAAATCAAAGAATTAAAAATTTTTGAGAAAATCAACAAGTTAGATAAATAGCTATGCAAATTAACCAAAAGGTGGAGAGAAAACATATTTAAAATAATGGAATCAGAATTAAAAAGGGGGACATAATAACACCCAGGAAATCCAAAGAGTCATGAGGACACACTTCAAAAATTTTTATTCCACTAAATTGGAAAAGAAATGGACAGCTATCTGGACAGGTATCACTTTCCAAAATTAAATGAAAACTTTATAGAATAACTAAATAGACCTGTAATCCTCAAAAAAATTAAAGTTATAAAAAGTCTTTTAAGAAAAAGAAAGCACAGGAGCAGATAATTTCAATATAGAATTCTACCAGACATTCAAAGAAAATCTAATACCATTACTTCTCAAACTATTCCATATAATAAAAACTGAAGGAACAGTGACAAACTCTTTTTATGAGGCAATAATCACCCTGATACTCAACCCACTCAAATATGCAACAAAAAGAGAAGTATTGGGCAATCTCTCTCATTAACATTGATGTAAAAATGTTTAATAAAATACTTAAAACTGACTTCAACATCATATCCAAAAAAAAAAAAAAAATCAGCTAGTAGGCTGCATTCTAGAGATGCAGGGATGGTTCAACATATAAGAATCTGTAAATGTGGTGAAACATATAAATAACTTGAAAAAAAAAAAAAAACATGACTATCTCCTTAGAAGCTGAAAAAGCCTGTGACAAAATTTAACACTCTTTTATGATAAAAGTCGTGCTGAAATCAGGAATATAGGAAAAACAACTAAATATAGTTTAGGTAGTATACAGAAAGCCAATATTCAGCATTAAACTAAATGGATAAAAATTCAATGAAATCCCACTAAAATCAAGAACAAAAAAAAAGACTTTCCTCTCTTACTTTATATACTTAATATATTTCTTGAAGTTTTATCCAAAACAATAATAGAACAAAAGGAGATTAAGGGCATTTGGAAAGGAAGAATTCAAACTATCTCTTGTTGTAGTAGGTTTCTCATCCAGCCTTTTGGGCTTTGTCCTGCAGACTGGACTTGCAGACCCACAGTCCCACCAAAACCCATACAGTCCCACAGAAGCACACATAAACTTTTATTAATTTTATACTGATCAGGCTAGGGCCAAGCCATATTGCTAGCTAGTTCTTGCTCTTAAACAAATCTATCTTGTTGAAATATGTTGATCAGTACCTTTTCTCAGCAGCATTTCAAGATTTTTCCTCTGGGTCTCCTTGCAACTCTGTGGTGTCTTTGCTTTACTCTTATATGTTCCCAGAGTTTTCTTAGTCTGGTATCACCACTCACACTTCCTGTCTGCCTTTGGCCACTCGGGATTTTTTATTAAAGCAGTAAGATAGACAATTATTTACACTAGAATCTCTATTTGCAGATGACATGATTAAATACATAAGTGACCCAAAAATTTTACCAGGGAATTCTTATAGCTAGTAAACATGTTTAGCAATGTAGGAGTGTACAAGAATAACTAAAAAAAAAAAAAAATCAACAGCCCTCGTATACACTAATGATAAAAGGACTGAAAAAGAAATAAGATAAATAGCATGCTTTGTAAGAGCTGCAAATAGCATTAAATATGTTGGAGTAATCTAACCAAGAAAGTAGCAAACCTGTTTGACAAAAAATTTAAGTCATTGAAGAAACAATTTAAAAAAGATATCTGGAAATGCAAAAATCACCCATGCTTCTGGATAGGTAGGATCAACATAGTAAAAATGGAAATCCTAGAAAAAGCAATCTACAGATTCAGTGAAAGCCCCATTAAAATCCCAACACTATTTTTGATCAACCTTGATAGAACAATACTCAACTTCATTTGGAATAGCAGAAAATCCAGGAGTCATAAAACAATCTCATTCAATAAAAGAATTTCAGAATGGATCAGTATCTCTGATTTTAAGTTATATTATAGAGTTACACTAATAAAAACAGCTTGGTGCTGGAATAAAACAGACTTGTGGATCAATGGGATTGAATTGACCCTGACTTTAATCCTCAAACCTATGAACATCTGAATTTTGACAAAGAGGCCAACAATATACAATGGAATCAACATAGTCTCTTCAATAAATGAACCTGGAATAAATGAATAGTAGTATGTAGAAGAACGTAAATAGATACATGATTATCATCAATGAAAAAAATTCAAATCTAATTGGATCAAAAAAACTCAGCATAACCCCAGGTACACTGAAGTTGACCAAATGAAGTGGAAAATACCCTCCAACACATTGGTACAGGTGACTACTTCCTAAATATAATACCAGTAGCATAGTCACTAAGATTAACAATTAATAAATGGGACATCCTGAAACTAAGAATGTTCTGTAAGGAAAAGGACACAGTCAATAAGACAAAATAATGGCCAGAAAAATGGAAAAAGATCTTGACCAACAGAATACTGATTTTTAAATATACAGAGATCTCAAGAAACTAGTGGACCAAACCCCAGATAATGCAATTGAAAATTGCGGTTCACAGCTAAAAGGGGAATCCTCAACAGAAGAATTACAAATGGCAGAAAAACCCTAAAGAGGCACATTCACATACCAAAGGTATTAGCTCAACTATGTTCATAGCAGCATTATTTGTAATAGCAAGAACCTGGAAACAACCTAGATGGCCCTCAACTGAAGAATGAATTAACAAACTGTGGTACATCTACACAATGGAATACTACTCAGCAGTAAGAAAAGATGATATCCTAAAATTCGCAGGCAAATGGATGGATTTGGAGAATATTCTCCTGAGCGAGGTATCACAAACTCAGAGAGATAAGCAGGGGATGTACTCACTCACTAGTACTCTCTAAACAAACAAACAAACAAGAAAAAAAAAGCCAAACATGCCCAAGCGGCAAACCACAACCACTGAACAGCTTGGGATCAGAAACACCCTGGACTGACCCTTTGAACCCCACTCCAACTATAGGAACACCAGACTCACTCTTGAGGGAGGGGGGACAAAACTGGATTTGGCCAGGAGTGGAGACTGATCCAAGCATTATTGGGTCAGTGGGACCATAGGACTGTCTGCTCTCTGCCCAGGGAGGGGATGGGGAGTTGCAGAGAAGAAAAATGACCAGATGTGGTGGGAGGGGGAAGGGTTCTTGAATGGGGATATACAGGGATGGAAAAAAAAATTCAGAGGGAAAGCTGAACACAAAGTAAATATATGTGTAGCAATCTTATTTGCATTACCACCCTTGATAAGCCATGCTTATAATTCTTATCCTCTTTATAGCTATTGTTAACTTTTCCCCATTTTAAATTCATTTTACTGTTTTTTTGATAAATACAAAATAAAGAAGGAAAAAAAGAAATAAAAAAAGAAAACTTAAAAAAAAAATTGCTCAGCATCTTTAGCCATCAGAGAGATACAACTCAAAATAGCTTTGAGATGCTATCTTACACCTGTCAGAATGTCTAAGATCAAAATCACAGCTAGGAGCACACTCTTCCATTGCTAATGAGAGTGTAAATTTGTACAGCCATTTTGGAAAACAGTATGGTTGTTTCTCAGAAAACTGAGAATCAGTCTCTCTAATGATCTAGCAATATTACTATTGGGTGTATACTCAAAGGATGCACAATCTTACCCCAAGGGGATTAGCTCAACTATTTTCAAAGCAGCACAATATATAATAGCCAGAACCTGGAAACAACCTAGATGTCCCTCAACTGAAGAATGAATTAACAAATTGTGGTACATTTACACAGTGGAGTACTACTCAGCAGAAAAAAAAATAAATTGACATTCTAAAACATACAGGTAAATGGATGAATTTGGAGAGTATCATTCTGAGTGAAGTAATATAGCCTAGATAGAGACACATGGAATATATTCACTCATAAGTAGATTTTAGTCAAAAATCAAAGAATGTTTAGGCTGTATACCACAACATCTGAACAGGTTGGAATCAGAAGGAAATCAGGGGAGGAAAATAGAGAAGATATCCTGAGTAAATTGGGATCATAATGAATAGCAACCAAGGAGTGGTGGAAACAAATTGAGAAGGAGATTGTTGAATGAGAGGAACAACAAAAAGGTAGAAAAAAAGAAATGGATATCTTGCAAGAGGGAGACACTGTGGGATTGGAAAGAGGCCTTGTGCTAGGGAAACCTTCAAGAATCTACAAGATGTCTCTGGCTAGGACTCCAACCAATAGTGTAGGAGTTGCCTATAATCAATTTAATGGCTATTTAAGTTTCATTATAGAACCTTCATCCAACAATAAATAGAAGTGAAAACAGAGATCCATAGCTAAGTACCATAGTAGGCTCTAGGTCCAGCTAAAAAGAGAGCAGAGTCTACATAAGCAAAAAGATCAAGTTCATGAGGAGGAGACCCACGGAGTTGGCGGACTGGAGTTACTGGGAGCTCATTTAATCAGAAACAGCCACTGGGGTATCTTTGGGGAAAGGAACTAAACCATCCAAAGTATATGAATGTAGGATGATATGGACAGTATGTGGAACCTCTTGTAGTAGGATCAGACTATGTTGCTGTGCATGAGCTGGCATTTTGGAACCCATTCCCACCTTGGGACTGCTAGGTCTCCTTGGAAAATGGATAAGGAGGTAGGTTAGAAAGAGGCAAAGGAGGAATTGGAGTGACTGGGAGAAAGGAAGGGAGGAGACACAGCGATATATATGGAAAACAGTTTTTAAATTAAGAAAGAGTGGAATCATCCAGGCCTAAAGTAGGAATAATTTTATACCAAATTGATGCATCTGTACCATTTTGTATTTTTATTAACATAATTCATTTCAATTGTCTTTCATGGTATTTAAGGGAATAAAATCAGGAACATAATCTTTTTTTTATTCTCTCTAACTATTCAATAAATTACTAGAAGTTTTAATTATAGCAATAAGAAAACTGTAGCTTACATCAAGGGAAAACAAATTGTGTAGAAAAATGTCAAAGTATCATTATTTACCAAGAATATTATAATATACAAAGGTGACCTTAAAAACTCTACTAGAAAATTTCAACAGTTGGTAAATACTTTCAGCAAAGGAGCTGCATACATGATTAATTTAAACATTGTATCAATAGCACTTTTTTGTTTAAATGACAAACAGAATAAAAGAAATCTGGAAAATAACTCTTTTCATAATAGCTTTAATTAATCTATATCTTGAGATATAGACAGTAGCCAAGTAAGTAAACAGTAGCCAAGTAAGTAAAAGACATGTATGATGAAATCTTCCAGTCTTTAAAGAAAAAGAATATAAATTTCAGGAAATGGAAATATCTTCTTTGTTCATGGATTAGTAGGCTTAATATAGTAAATATTCATTCTACTAAAAGAAATATACAGACCCAATGCAATCACAATAAAATGAAATTAGCATAAAAACACTTGGATCACTTAAATCAAATTAAATATTCAGACCTAAATTTACATACATATAATCACCTGATTTTTGATAGAGAAGTCCAAAATACAAAAAAAAAAAAAAAAGACAGCTTCTTCAACAATTGGTGCTGATCAAAGTGACTATCTCTAAGTAAAGTATACAAATAGATACCTAATATCTTGCTGCACAAAAGTCAAGTTATAGTGGATCAAAAAACTCAATATAAAACCAAATAAAATAAATTATGAAAGAAAAAGTAGACACTAGCCTTGAATATATTGGCACAGGAGACAACTTCCTTAGAAGAACACCAATTATGCAGGCACTAAGACAAACAAATAATAAATAGGACTTCTTGAAGCTAAAAAGCAAGGGACAGTGTTAAAAGGATAAAATAGTAGCCTACAGAATAAGAAAAGATCTTAATCAACCCCATGTCTGACAGAGGGATGACATCCAAAATATATAAATAACTCAAGAGGCTAATAAAAAAGTTGAAATATAGAATTAAATGGAATTTTCAACATAGGATTATCAAATGGAGGAGAAAAATTAAAGAAATGTTTAACATGCTTATCCATCAGAAAAATGCAAATCAATATTACTTTGAAATTTCATTTTGAACGTGTCAGAATGGTTAAAACCAATAACAGAAGTGACAGCTCATAATATTAGAACATGGAGCAAAAGGAACACTTTTCTACAGCTGTTGGTAGTGTAAATTTGCACAGCCATTATGGACATCAAAATGGTATTTCTCAAAAAAAAAAAAATAGAAGTTGTTATACCCAAGGGCCCAGCTATATTGTTCATGGGCATATATGCAAAGGACACTCCAGCCTACCACAAGTACACTGTTTGTATATGTTCCTTCTATCTGTGTTCATAATATCCAGAAAGTGAAGTAACTTAGATGTTCTTCAACTGAAAAATTGGTACAGAAAAATGGCATATAATTATATATACAGAAAATATACAGAAAAATATAATATAATTATAGTATAGGGTTATTATACTGCAGCTAAAATATGAAATTATAAAATTTACAGGCAAATAGATAGAACTAAAAAAAAATCACCCTGTCAAAGTATCTCAGACCCCAAAGACAAATAAAGTGTATTTTAGCTGTTAAGTAATTTCTAATCACAGTACAATAAAATAGACACAGAGAGGGTACAAAAAAGGGGCAGGGGACTATAGGGAATGCATTGATCTATGTGAGGGAGAAGAAAATATAATATATTTCTCTGGTGGACAGAGGTCAGATGGGGCTGGATCTGGAGGGTTCAGGTGGGTTAGGTTTAAAGGGAGATACTTCAGCAATAGACAGTTGGAATAGAACACTGAGAGTGTGATATATAAACCTAGTGTAGTGGAAACATCCTATAATTTCCTAGGATGACCTTAGTGAAGACTTCTATCAATGGAGGATACATAGTCTGAATTGGCTGTTTGTTGGTAAGGTTTCCAGAGGTGGAACTAGGCTGCATTTGTTTAAGTTGTTAATGAAAGCAGTTAATTGGAGACCCATAAATAACCCAGGCTCGTACAAAGGAAGGTTATCATAAAAACTGACATACTGAATTTCAGAGTTCCTGAATAAGTTTACACTTCTACCAACAATGGAGGAGTGTTCCCCTCACTCCTCATCCTCTACAGCATAGGCTGTCATCTGTGTTTTTGATCTCAGTTATTCTGATAGGTGTAAGATGGCATTTCAAAGTTGTTTTGATTTGCATTTCTCTGATAGCTAAAGATGTTGAGGATTTTTTAAGGTGTCTTTCAGCCATTTGTAATTTTTTAGCGGAAAATTCCCTTTTCAGTTCTGAATCCCATCTTTAATAGTGTCATTTAGGATTTGGGGGTCCAGCTTCTTGATTTCTGTATATATTTTCCAGATCATATTTTGTCACTTATAGGATTGGTAAAAATCTTTTCACATTCTGTAGGCTGTTGTTTGGTCTTATTGACTGCATCTTTGCCCTTAAAGAAACTTCTCAGTTTCAGGAGGTCCCACTTACTGATTTTGTTCTTAGTGTCTGTGCTACTGATGCTATATTTAGGAAGTGTTCACCTGTGCCAATGCATTGGAGGGTATTTCCCACTTTTTTTTCTTTTTTTTTTATTTTATTCAAGTTTTATTTTAAGTGATGTTAATTACAGCATTTGAAGAGGAGCTACTTCCACTCAAACTGGAAGACTCTATAATGTACCCATTAAACTGCTAAAAAAATAGAGTGGCGAGGCTCTTACAGGGAATACTTTAGATCACTAGTGTTGCCATGGTGTGACCACAATCACCTGCCCAGCTCAGAGCTGGAGATCCTGCAAGCTGTTTAGCTGTTTCATATTCTGGTGCAATGACAAAAAGACGAAGAAGAAGAAGATAAAGAAGAAGAAGAAGAAGAAGAAGAAGAAGAAGAAGAAGAAGAAGAAGAAGAAGAAGAAGAAGAAGAAGAAAATGAAAAGAAAACCACACCACAGCACAAGGAAGAGTTAAGTCCTAAATGACTGGCTCCATCATGCTCACCCTCACCACCTTAAAATGGCACAAAAGAAATAACTAACCAGAAAAGTACTCTTGGTCTAAAACAGGTAACTGATGGGCTAGGATGGGAGTTAGGTTTGAAGGGAGATACTTCAGCAATAGACAGTTAGGATAGAACACTGAGAGTGTGATATATAAACCTAGTGTAGTGGAAACATCCTATAATTTCCTAGGATGACCTTAGTGAAGACTTGTATCAGTGGAGGATACAGAGTCTGAATTGGCTGTTTGTTGGTAAGGTTTCCAGAGGTGGAACTAGGTTGCATTTGTTTCTCAGAAAACTCAGCATCACTCTCTTCAAGGATCTAGCAGTACCACTATTGAGCATATACCCTAAAGTCAAATATTCACATCTCAAAAGCATTAGCTCAAGTATGTTCATAACAGCCTTATTCATAATAGCAAGAACTTGTAAACAACCTAGATGCCCCTCAACTGAGGAATGTATTAACAAACTGTGGTACATCAATGGAGTACTACTCAGCAGTAAGAAAAAATGATATTCTAAAATGTACGAACAAATGGACGAATTTGTACAATATCCTCCTGAGCAAAGTCTCACAAACCCAGAAGGATAAAAAGGGGATGTACTCACTCACTTTAAGCAAAAACATTTTTATTTCATTGAAAGATGATGAGTGAATAAAGTGATTTTACACAAATGTGCACACACATACAAACAAACAAAACAAGACACAAAGTAAAAACAAAACAAAACAAAAAACCCTTGTGGTTTGACTGTAGCAGGGTTGCTTAGCAGAAATTTGTGGTGACCATAGTGCATTCAAGGGCATTAGCTGTGACCTATTGTGTTTTCTTTATCTGTAGCTGAACCTAACCTGGCTTGAGGAGCTTTAGATTTTATTTTTCATGTTTTCTGTATTTTAAAGAAAAGATAATTTTATTACTGTATATACTCTTTAGCTATCTTGGATGTTTTGATATTTTATATAAAGTTTGATATTGAGTTTCAAAAATCAATAAAGAAAAAGACAAAAAAAAAGATTTCTCAAGCTTAGGTGAGTAAACGTCCATCAATTTGGAGCAGCATTTAATGTTGGAAATTTCTGTCTCAGCTGCTTCACAAAATTTGATTAGGAGGCTTAATATTACAGTAACTGCTGGGTCAATAGTTCAGCTCTAGTATTAACTAGTTTTTGTTTTTGTTTTTGTTTTTTTTTTTTTTTGCCTACCTTAACTCATATTTCTTACCTATGTTTAACCATAAGACTTGGTATTTTTTTCTCAGTAAGTCATTTTTATGCTGCTTCTTCTGAGTCTGGTTGACATCTGCTTTTCTCTTCCCAGAATTCAAGTCTGGTTGCTCTACCTCTAATTCCTGCCTAAGTACTGAACAATCAGGACTTTTATTAAACCAATACAAGTAACATATCTTTACAGTATATAAGAGCATTACCCTAAATTTTCTTTTTTTTTTTCTCCTTTTTAAAACAAGAATGTAGAATTGAGTCTCCTTGTTTAGCTTTTTTCCTTACTGTTATGTATAGCAACTTGTAACCAACACACTAAACAAAGACAAACATGCATAGTCCATTCTTTGAAAATGTGGATATAGCTCTCTAGACTACTTCCTGCTGATTAGGGCACTGATAATCTTACGAGAAACGAAAGAAAATTTAGCTTTATGGGCTAGTCTCCCCAGCTTCTACTTGCAGCCTGACATCTCTAGAGGGCCTGGCTCCTCCCCAACCCATATCTACAGCTAAAAGGACCACTTCAGGAATGGAGTTTCTGCTGTACCTCTGAAATGGTAAACACGTTAAAGCCGAGTCATTGAACAATATTCATTTATACTTGAAATTCCAGTCCTAGACCAAGCCACACGCATTGACGTTCTTGCCATCCAGCAAAGCCAACAGCGACAGTTTGATACCTGGCTTTAGGGTCTGAGTGTATCCTAAGTCGATCAGGCTAGTGTTGTTCTATTTGGCCGAAAAGCAGGCATCAGGGTTGACCTGATATTTGGCTGCTATTCCAAAGCTAGTGTTACTATTCCCTGCTGTCCAGGCAAGATTGACAGCAGTCTCCAACTTCTTGTTCATCTTCTGATAAATGGAGCCGCCAAACTCTGTCCCATCATTCACATTAGTATAAAGCTGGAATTCATCCGTCTTGTAGTCAACAGCAAAGTTGCTCTGGGTCACTCAGGACTTTGAGGTCTCAAAATTCATCTGGTAACCAGCCAACCAGTCCTCATTGACAAGCACTAGAGTGCCCCGGATTGAGGGCTCAGCAATGTCAAAATCCACATCACAGCCCAGGTTGATATGTTCCCTCTTGTACCCTGTCTTGATTTTGGCATTTTTTTTCCCGTGGTGTTAGGAGAGAAAGATGAATCAAAGGTCAGCTTCAGTCCACATGTGAGCTGTTCCTCCATGGTGATCTCGGTACCCAGGGTGTTGTCTGTGTTCCACTTATCCGTAAAGGTCAGCCCATGCTCAATCCATCTGTACTTGGTTTCAGGCTACCGTTCACTTTGGTGGTCTCTGTGTTGGCTGAGCCTGAGCTCGTAAATTCCAATCCATTCTCACACTTCGTTTTCAATTCAAGTTTTATTGAGCCAAAGTCGTAGCCCTTGGTGAAGACATCCCTGGCAGACTTGCCAAGATCAGCATATGTGGGAGGCATAGCTATCTTCTCGGAAGTGGTGATGGCAGGAGCAGCGGCAGCTATGTTGGGGGTTGCTACGAGGAGGCTGGGAGCACAGAGCCCCACTTTCCTTTCTATCAAGTTCAGCATAGATGGTTGTATGTTGAGGTCTTTGACCCACTTGAAATTGTGTTTTGTGCATGGTGATAGGCCTGGATCTATTTGCATTTGAAATTGTGTTTTGTGCATGGTGATAGGCCTGGATCTATTTGCATTTTTCTACATACTGACATCCAGTTATGCCAACACTATTTTTTAAAGATACTATCTTTTTTCCAATCAATACTTTTTACCTCTTTGTCAAAACTCGGGTGTCCATAAGCGTGTGGGTTAATTTCTGGGTCTTCAATTTGTTTCCATTGATCCACAAGTCTAATTTTATGCCAGTACCAGGCTGTTTTTGTTACTGTACCTATAGAGTATAACTTCAAGTCATGAATCATGATGACTCCTGAGGTTCGAGTAAAATTATTTTGAAAATTCTGGTGACTTCTGAGTGGTTGGCATCCCCTCACAGAAATCCTTAAAAAGTTCTAGAACATGGAACCAGTACCTTAAAAAAGATGTCCAGTTGTGTCTCTCAAGTGGATCATTGCTTGTGGGCTTCTTATCTATTTAAAGTTTAATAATAGGTTAAGATTTGCCATCCCTTCTCCCAAACAAAGATTGGTTGGCCCCAAAGCTTCTAAACTGTGAAGGCTTCAGATCTGTGGCACATGGATCCTTAATATAAGGTGTGACATTATGTCTTACTAAAGCTTAATGTGACATGTTTTGTTGATAGCCATAGGAGGAATGCCTTTTTTCTGAGTAGAAAAGAAAAAGAGTGGAAAGGGGTGCAGAGAGATGGAAGAGTAAATATTAAAATTTTAAAAAGTAAAAGCTTTAGTGTTTGACCTTAAATAACAATTTGTAAGAATTAAATAAATTCTTTCAAATGGTAAATGGAAGCAAGTACTTGGGGCATGTTTTATAGATTCTTTGGGGCTATCATCCTGCCATGTAAGGAAACATTTGTGAATCTCAAATCAACCCTTTAGATGTTGTTGAAATAAATAAGACTCTCAAGGTATTGAGCCCATTATACCATCAGAGGAGCTCAAAATGACTCAAAAAGTCCAAGTGTTGGAGTAATCTTATCTCTCAGTGAAGCATGAAATTTTATTTTGGCTGCATTTTCTTCAACTCAATTTATAAAAATATACTTTTAGAGGTTCTCAGTCATATTTCTTATATCAAGACAAATTGGCCAATGTACTTAAATGTTCACCCAAAGTCAACCAAATTCAGCAGTGTAGCTTAGTGTTTGACATCTAGACATCATTTACCATTAGCTGGATTCCATAGAATTTTGACATCTTTATTTCTCTGGAACTGTCATCCTTTATATATGTATCCAGGCTCAGCCTGGCTTCCCTCCATACTTACTACTGTCCCTTCTATCCCTTTTTTTATTACTATAAAAGTGTTGTAGATGTTTATTTGATACTATAAATGTGGTGAGGTATTATAATGGATTTCTCATCATCCCAAAATAGTATTTAAAGAGTCCAAAAGGTAAAATCTTGAAGATTTAAAAAAATTTTGTCTTCACCTGGACAATATTTCTTCCAAAAACTTACCAAAATCTTGAGTAGAATTATCATGATCAGTAATGAAATGTTTACATTTCTCAAACTGTCTCTCACCTATTTCATGTAAATTCTACTTTGTTGCAAAGTGTACAACTATTTCTAAAGAAGGATATTTTTCTTTTTTAACTTTCATTTCTATTTCTTTTTTGTTGTTATTATTATGAATAAAGAGTTCACATTTTCTATCCTTGTATATCCTTATTCAAGGTCTTTTCTCCCTCCCACCACATCAAGTCCTTTCTCTCTTCTCCACATATCCCCATACTCCCCATGGGCAAGCAGTCACAAGGTCTTTCAATCTAAATAGTTAAGCCTCCACTCCTGACAAATCCAGTCTTCTCCCCTCAACATCAAGACTGAGTCAGGTGTTCCTCTAGGGTGAGTGATATCCAAGGTGTCAGTCCAAGGTTTTTCAGATGCCATATTGTTCAGTGGTTGTGGTTTGCAGCTTGGCCATGCTCTGCTGTTTCCACCCCACCCTTTATTTTGTTTAGAGTCCACTAATGAATGAGTATATCTCCACCTTATCTTTCTGGGTTTGTGAAACCTCGCACAGGAGAATATTCTCCAAATCAATCCATTTGCCTGGAAATTTTAGTATATCAGTTTTTCTTACTGCTGAGTAGTACACCATTGTGTAGATGTACCGCAGTTTGTTAATCGGTTCTTCAGTTGAGGGACATCTAGGTTGTTTCCATGTTCTTGGTATTACAAATAATGCTGCTATGAACATAGTTAAGCTAATGCCATTGGAGTGTGACTGTGCATCTTTTCGGTATACAGACAGAAGTGGTATGGCTGGGTCCTTAGGGAAGATTGAATCTCAGTTTTCTGAGAAACTACCATACTGCAATCAGAGTGGCTTAACAAACTTACATTCCCACCAACAATAGAGGAGTCTTCCCCTTGTTCTGTACCCTCTCCAGCATTGGCTGTCCTCTGTGTCTTTTATCTTACCCAATTTAATAGGTATCTCAAAGTTGTTCAGATTGGCATTTATCTGATGGCTAAAGATGATGAGCACTTTTTGAGGTGCCTTTAAGCCATTCGGAATTCTTCTGCTGAGAATTCCCTGTTTAGATCTGAACCCCATTTTTTGATTGGGTTAATCAAAGTTTTGGGCTCTAGATTCTTGAGTTCTTTATATATCTTAGCGATTAGTTCTCTATCACTTGTAGGGTTGGTGAAAATCTTTTCCCATTCTTTAGGCTGTCGTTTTGTCTTATTGACAGTGTCCTTGGCTTTGCAGAAGCTTACTAACTTCAGGAAATCCCACTTATTGATTGTTGGGCTTAGTGTCTGTGCCAATGATGTTATATTTAGGAAGTGGTTGCCTGTGCCAATACGTAGAAGTGTATTTCCCACTTTCTTTTCTATCAAGTTCAAAGTGGCTGGGTTAAAGTTGAGGTCTTTGATCCACTTGGATTTGAGTTTTGTGTAGGGTGACAGGCTCGGATCTATTTGCATTTTTCTACATACTTCTATCCAGCTATGCCAACATTATTTGTTAAATATACTATCTTTTTGCCATTGAATGTTTTGGGCCTCTTTGTCAAAGATCAGGTGTTCATAGGTTTTTGGGTTAATGTCTGGATCCTCAATTCTATTCCATTGGTCCACAAGTCTGTTTTTATGCCAGTACCAGGCTGTTTTTATTACTGCAGCTCTATAGTATAGCTTAAAGTCAGGGATGGTGATACCTCCTGAGGTTCTTTTGTTGAGTAAAATTGTTTTGGCAATCCTGGCTTTCCTGTTATTCTAAATGAAATTGAGTATTGTTCTTTCAAGGTCCAAAACATATTGTGTTGGTATTTTGATGGGCAGTGCATTGAATCTGTAGATTGCCTTTGGTAGAATTGCCATTTTTACTATGTTGATTCTACCTATCTGGGAACATGGAAGAGCATTCCATTTTCTGATATCCTCTTCGATTTCTTTCTTCGGTGATTTAAAATTTTTGTCAAATAGGTCTGTTACTTCTTTGGTTACAGTTACTCCAAGGTATTTAATGCTATTTGCTGCTATAATGAAGGGTAATGTTTCCCTTATTTTTTTTCCAGCTCTTTTATTTTTAGTGTATAGAAGGGCTGCTTGTTTCTTTGAGTTAATCTTGTATTCTGCTACTTTGTTGAAGGTGTTTATCAGCTGTATCAGTTTCTTAGAAGAATTTGTTGGTCATTAATCTATACAATCATATCATCTGCAAATAATGATAGCTTCACTTCTTCTTTTCCAATTTGTATCCCCTTAATCTCCTTTCGTTCTCTTATTACTTTAGCTAAAACTTCAAGAACTGTATTGTATAGATAAGGGGAGAGAGGATATCCTTGTCCAGTTTCTGATTTTAGTGGGATTGTTTAGATTTTCTCCATTAAGTTTGATACTGGCTATCGGCTTCTTGTAAATCACCTTTATTATATTTAGATATTCTCCTTGTATTCCTGATCTCTCCAGGGCTTTAATCATACAAGAGTGTTGGATTTTGTCAAAATCTTTTTCAGCATCTAAGGATATGATCATGTGGTTTTGTTCCTTTAATTTGTTTATATGAGGGATAACGTTTACAGTTTCTCATATGTTAAACCAGCCCTGCATTTCTGGGATGAAGCCTACTTGGTCATGGTGGATGATATTTTTTATACATTGTTGTATATGGTTTGTTAAAATTTTGTTGAGAATTTTAGCATCAATATTCTTGAGGGATATTGGTCTGTAATTCTCCTTTGTTGTGTCTTTGAGTGGCTTGGTTATTAGGGTAATTGTGGCCTCATAAAAGGAATTTGACAATATTTCTTCAGTTTCTACTGTGTGAAATAGTTTGAGGAGTAATGGTAGTAATTCTTCATTAAATGTCTGTTAGAATTTGGCACTGAAAGCATCTGGACCATGGCTGTGATTTTTGGGAAGGCTTTTAATGAGAGCTTCAATTTCCTTAAGGGTTATAGGGCTGTTTAGGTAACAAATCTGATCTTCATTTAATTTTGGTAGATGGTATTTGTCCAGAAAGCTGTCCATTCTTCGAGATTTTTCCATTTTTGTGGAATACAGATTTTCAAAGTATGATATGATAATTCCCTGGATTTCCTGAGTGTCTGTTGTTATATCCTCCTTTTCAATTCTGATTTTGTTGATTTGAACACTTTCTGTTTTTGTTGTTGTTGTTGTTGTTGTTGTTTTTTATTAGTTTGGCTAAGGGCTTATCTATCTTGTTGACTTTCTCAAAGAACCAGTTCACAGATTCATTGATCCTTTGTATTGTTCTTTTTGTTTCAATTTTATTGATTTCAGCTCTTAGTTTGATTATTTCCTGCCATTTATTCCTTCTAGGTGAGTTTGCTTCTAATTGTTCTAAGCCTTTTAGAGCTGTTAGGTCTAACTAGAGCTGTTAGGTCTCTAGTGTGAGTTTTCTTTAGGTTTTTCATGTAGGCATCGAGTGCTATGGATTTTCCTCTTAAGGTTGCTTTCTTTGTGTCCAACAAGTTTGGATATGTTGTGGATTTATTTTCACTATATTCTAGGAAGACTTTGATGTCTTTCTTAATTTCTTCCTTAACCTAGAGATGGTACAGCTGAGTGATGTTTAGTTTCCATGAGTTGGTAGGCTTTCTTTGATTTTTGATGTTGAACTGTAACTTTAGGCTCTGGTGGTCCGATATGTTACAAGGGACTATTTTCATTTTTTTTGTATCTATTAGTATTTGCTTTATGACCAATTATGAGGTCATTTTTTTTCTCTAGAGTAATAGAACTTTTTTAATATTATTATTATTATGAACAAAGAAGTCACACTCTCTATCCCTGTATATCATTATTCACTATCCGTTCCCTCTCCCACCACATCAGATCATTTTTTTCTCCACAACTCCCCATCCTCTCCCTGGAGAGGCAGCAAACAATCCCATGGTCCCACAGACCCAATATTGCTTAGTTCAGTCTCCACTCCTGGCAGATCCCATTTTGTCCCCCCTCGCTCAAGAGTGAGTCAGGTGTTCCTTTAAGTGGAATGGGATCCAAAGAGTCATTCCAGGGTGTTTCTGATCCCAAGCTGTTCAGTGGTTGTGGTTTACAGCTTGTTCATGCTTGGCTCTTTTCTTGTTTGTTTGTTTAGAGACCACTAATGAGTGAGTAGCTCCCCTGCTTATCTTTCTGAATTTGTGATACCTCACTCAGGAGGATATTCTCCAAATCCATCCATTTGCCTGAGAATTTTAGGATATCATTTTTTCTTACTGCTGAGTAGTATTCCATTGTGTAGATGTACCACAGTTTGTTAATCCATTCTTCAGTTGAGGGACATCTAGGTTGTTTCCAGGTTCTTGCTATTACAAATAATGCTGCTATGAACATAGTTGAGCTAATGCCTTTGGAGTATCATTTGGGTATACACCCAGAAGTGATATTGTTGGGTCCTTGGGGAGATTGATTCTCAATTTTCTGAGAAACCACCATTCTGTGTTCCAAAGTGGCTGAAAATGCTTACGCTCCCACCAGGTGGTCAATTTTGGAGAAATTTCCATGAGGAGCTGAGAAATATATATATTCCTTTACATTTGGGTGGAAGCTTCTGTAGATATCTATTAAATCCATTTGCATCATAACCTCTTTTAGACTCCTTATTTCTCTGTTGAGTCTCTATCTGGTTGACCTATCCAAGGGTGAAAGTGGGGTACTGAAGTCCCCCCTATAAGGTTGTGAGAATTGATGTGGGATTTCAGCTCTAGCAGTATTTCTTTTACATAGGTAGGTGCCCTTATATTAGGGGCATAAATATTCAGGATTGTAATCTCTTCTTGACCCATTTCTGCTGTGATGGATAAGTAATGACCAACTTGTAAGCATTCCCAACGCCTGCATTCACCTGGAATGTAACAGAGTTGCAACTATGCCCCTGGATGTGGCTATGCAAACATGGGCCCAACCACTCTCTTAAAGAAAGTGTTCACACAAGCCCCTTCTCTCTCCCTTTCTCTGTTCCCTTCAGTCCCACACCTCTGCCTGCTGTTCTAATAAATTCTAGTGTGGTATTCCCGGTTTTGAGATTCCATTCATGTGCCATGTGTGGAAAACTAACATTCGTGCCTGCGATTCAGTGGGCTCCCTCCCAGCCCTAAGCATGTATAAGCGCTGGGGACTCCTGTTTGACCCTCCACAGGGAACCACCTTCAACCTGCCTGGTCATGGATCATACTCACACACCACTGGCGTTGACTGGTGAGTTTCCCCCTAGGTCAGCATAAATGTAAACTAGTTCCACGGAGGATAATGATTCTGGATCTTCACTTGGTCGTAGTTTGTTCCTTTTTGTTGACAAACACTCCTGGCTTTTTTTTTCCAGCCCTACAATCCGTCCATGGATCTGTTTCTCAAGGATTTACACCAGCACCTTCCATAGGCATTTTTTTTTTTTTTTGTGCTTGGTAGCGACACCACGGACAGGTCGCAGGAGCATAATTTTGAGGACTGACGGGTCCCCTTTATCTCGTTGTATATGGGTATAATTTCCTTGTCCTCTCTCTTCTGTCTGAGGAAGCATTCAAAATCTGTGTTGTTGAGGGTGGCACTGTCCGTGCAGCCTATACATGTCTGCTGATGGGCTAGTCTGCTGTAGGCCTCCTCCCCTGTGGAATTGGTTTACAGGGGTGATGACCCTCTCTTGCTGAATCCATATTTCCCTTTAAGTCTCGGCAATGGGAAATAAGCTAGCAAAATCCATAGTCCCATCTTCGCCCTTAGGGTACATGCTAGTGGTGTTGAGACCTCTTAGCCTTATGCCCTATTTAGATACTACCAAGCTGATCCGTTATTGTACCAAAAAATGGCCTGGATACCCCCTAGAAAATAATCTAAAGTGGCCACCTAATGGCACCCAGAATCCTGATATTTTATGGGAGTAATCTAATTATTGCCAGCGTACAGGCAGGTTGAAATAGTTTCCCTATATTCAAGCTTTCTCTTACTTAATTTCTAAGCCTTCTCTTGTTCTCCTGCTTGCTTGCTTCTAGCCACTTCCTCAGACCCTGATGATTCTCATCTTCCACTGGATCCTCCACTCTTCAGATCTCAGCGCTCTCCTACTGCCCCTTCCTCCCTCCCTATTACCCGCTCTTGTGCTTCTAGCGATTCTGACCCAATTCTACCTCTTTGAGAAGTAACAGGTGTGGATGGGATAGTTAAAGTTTATACTCCTTTTCCTTTATCTGAACTTTCCCATGTTGCAAAGAAATTGGGCTCTTACAGTTCTAATTCTACCACATTTATAAAAGAATTTCAGTATATAACCCATTCCTATGACCTCACCTTTCATGATGTATATACAATTTTACCAAATAATTTTCTACCTGAGGAGTGCAGGCGAGTTTGGAAACAGGCCAGGATACATGCAGATGAGGTTCATCAAACAAATTTAGCACACCCTACAGTAGCTGAGGTGGTTGCAGATGCAGATCCACATTGGAATTATAATACACAAAGGGGAATTGTAGCCAGGGACAATTTTGTGACCTTCTTGCTGGCAGGTTTGCGTAGGGCTTTCCTGAAGCCAGTCAATTTTGAGAAACTGCATGAGGTGATTCAAGGTAAACAGGAAAATCCATCCCAGTTTGGAGAGTGCCTTACAAACACTCTCTTGCAGTTCACAAATTTAGATCCTGAGAGCATTGAGGGTCAACAGCTTCTTATGACCCATTTCTTTACTCAAAGCTACTCGGACATCAGGGCCATGCTTAGAGCTATTGATTGGGGACCACTAACTCCACAAGCAGACATTCTGGCTCTTGCATTCAAGGTGTACCACCAGAGGGATGAGAGAAATCAGCTAAAAAATACCTCCTGCTGGCAGAGGCAATCAGGCCGGCCCCTCTGCCACTGCCTCCCAGGTTGAGCAGACAAAAGCACTCCAGAGCTTGTTTCCACTGTGGCTGCTTAGGCCATTAGTTTCGCTCATGCCCAGACCCATGGAGGCCATCCAGGCACTGTCCTAGGTGTTATGGACACCACTGGCCAGGTGACTGCAGCTCTACATCAAAGGATGGGGAAACAGTATGCTTGGATGGGGCACATAATGTCATGGACCTGGCTGAGGATGAATGATGGTGCCCAGGCTCTCTTAAGATATTGAAGTTTCTGGTTGGATCATTTCTTTCCTGGTGGACACTGGAGCTGTGTTCTCAGTTCTGCAGGAGTACTGGGGTATACTCTTTCTTTCAGACCTTATGACTGTCAGGATGGGAGGCAAATCTATGCGACCTTATCAGACACCGCTGTTTAGTTGAAGTTTTAGAGGAATTCCTGTTACTGAGTCATTTTTGGTTATGTCAAGCTGTCCAACAGCCCTAATGGGAAGAGATTTCTTAGCAAAAGTGGGAGCTTTCATTTCATTTAGTGATCACATTCGCCTGAATCCAGCATCGTCAGCTGCTCCAACTGTTCCTCTGCTCCTTTTACTACCCAATTAGCCTATAAGTTCTACCCTTCCTTACCCCCTTCCAGCCTCACAGGTGGACCCACAGGTGTGGGACATGCAGAATCCTTCTGTGGCTAAGCATCACCCACCAATTGTGATCCAGTTGCAAGATCCTACCAGGTACATAACACAGGCTCAGTATCCATTGTAACTGAAAAATCTTCAAGGGCTTAAACCTATTCTTACTGATCCCTTAGGAAAACAGTTACTCTGTCCAGTTTCTTCTCCTTTTAACACCCCCATCCTTGTAATCAAAAAGTGTACTGGTGCCTATCATTTAGTTCAGGATCTCAGGCTCTTTAACTTGACTGTAGTCCCTTTCCACCATATAGTAGCAAATTCCTATACTCTGCTGTCCACTATTTCTTCAGGAACTTCTCACTTCTCTGTCCTTGACCTAAAAGATGCTTTCTTTTCTATACCACCTAGCACCCAGTCTCAGAATATCTTTGCTTTCACATGGACTGACCCTGAAAACCATCTGTCCACACAACTCACATGGACTGTATTACAACAGGGGTTTAGAGATAGCCCACATCTGTTTGGTCAGGCCCTAGCCCCAGACCTCAAATGTTTGTCTCTCCCCAAATCAAAGATTATTCAATATGTAGATGCTATTCTTGTCTGCAGTCCCTTGTGGAAATAGCCAAACTGACACTAATGCCCTCCTAAACTTTTTGTCTAAGAAGGGTTATAGAGTGTCACCCTCCAAAGTCCAGTTGTCTACCCCCCAGGTCACCTAACTAGGTCTGACTATTACCTCAACCCACAAAGCTATTACTGTAGATAGGAAGCAGTTAATTCAGTCCCTGACAGATCCCCACAAAGGAAGAGATGCTATCATTTCTGGGAATAGAGGGTTTCCTAATGTCCTGGATACCCTCCTTTTCCCTCCTGGCTTGTCCCTTGTATGAGGCAGCGCTAAGATCTCCATGGGAACCCCTTCTTCATGCTTTCATAAAGCCCTTTCAAAGATTCCAGTAGGCTTTGCTCCAGGCCCCAGCTCTCCACCTACCGGACCTAACTCGACCTTTCTCCCTGTATGTAACAGAGAAACAAGGCTTTGCTCTTGGTGTTTTGGGTCACCAGCTAGGACCTTCCTTTGCTCCAGTAGCCTATCTATCAAAGAGATTAGATCTCACTGCTCAGGGATGGACTCCATGTATATGTGCTCTAGCTGCTGCTCAGCTCCTCATCTGAGCACCAAAGAAGCTAAACTTTGAGTCACCTCTGACTCTCTTTTCTCATCATAACCTGTCCCACCTTCTTACTTATAAGGGCATACAAACCTTATCCCCTTCCTGGTTCCTTTTCCTTCAAGTGGCTTTAGTGGAAGATACCACACTCACCTTTCATGCTTGCCCACCACTAAATCTTGCCAACCTCCTCCTCTGTCCTAGTCAGGAACACACCCTTTCCCATTCTTGCATTGAAATTTTAGAAGAGCTACTGCCTCACCCTCTGCATATACAGGAGGGTGCATTGCCCCAGGCCACTTATACCTGGTATACAGATGGCAGTTCATTTTTGCATGAAAGAGTGCAAAAGGCAGGCTATTCCATTGTGTCTGACCCAGAGACTGTGGAAGCCAGTGCTTTGCCTCCTCAGACCACAAACCAAAATGCTGAATTAATTGCACTTACACAAGACTTCCAGCTGGCAGAAGGGCAGTCTCTAAATGTTTATACAGACTCCAAGTATGCTTTTCATATTCTATTGTCCCATGCTGCTATTTGGAAAGAGCGTGGACTCCTCACCACAAAGGGAAATTCAATTCTAAATTCAAGCCATATCATAGCACTGTTACAGGCTTCTAACCTCCCTGAAGCAATAGGCATTATCCACTGTCTATCTCATCAAACAGACAGCTCCATCGTTTCGAAGGGAAACAACAGAGAGGATCAGGTAGCCAAAACAGCAGCCCTTCAGGGCACTGGCCTAAACTCACCATCTTCACCCTAGGAAATGCACGCACTACAACCCACACTACAACACACACAGCCACCCAGTACTAGGGAGATTCTTTCCTATCTCCATCAGCTTTTCCACCCTAATAGTCAGGCCTTAGCTAACTTTGATAAGGTTCATCTCCAACCTACCTCTGAAGATCTACAATTCTTAAAATCTATCACTACCTCTTGTGCAATTTGTAAAAAGACTAACCCTAATTCCAAATACTGTAGCAATTCCTTCCCTACCAACCAGGCCAGGGGGTCCATTCCGAGGATTAGCAGGCAGTTAGACTTCTCTTAAATGCCCACAGTCAGATGGGTCAAATATCTATTACTATTTGTAGATACATTTTCTTCCTGGGTGGAGGCATTCAGGAAACAAAATGAAAAAGCTCAAAAAGTTTCTGACATTCTTTTTTGAGGAAGAATTCCCAGGTTTGGAATTCCTGCTTCTCTTCAATCTGACAATGGTCCCGAGTTTGCCTCACAAATTTCTCAAAGATTATCTAGGGCCCTCTATATTCCCTGGCACTTTCATATTCCTTACCATCCTCAGTCATCAGGCAAAGTGGAATGGACTAAGAGCTCCTTAAAAGACATCCTTGTTAAGATGTCGCAAGAACTGCATTTAGACTGGATAAAGTTGCTACCTCTAGCCCTGTTTAGATTTAGAGCTCTCCCAAAAAACCTCTGAATATCTCAACCTTTGAACTTCTGTATCAAAGGCCTGTCTTACTCCCCAGAGTGTCTCCTAAAGCCTCATACCTTCCTAACAATCTGCTTCCTCCCCTCCTCCATCACCTGTGATTGCTTCTGTGGGATTTTGCAGATGACTCCCTTCCCAAACCATGCTCTAATTCATCCTGCCCACCTCAAGGTAACACTGGAGATCAAGTCTTACTTTCCCTTCCAAGCCAACAATCTTCTCCACTCACCCCAAAGTGGATGGGACCACTGATCAATATTTCTGCTATTTTTGGTGGTAACTTGTTTGTATTTCCTTTCTCTGGTGTATTCTTCTGTGTGATTATTTATTGTTTGTGGTTTCATGGATGTATTTGGTCTCCTTAGTTTGGAGTTTTCCCTCTAATACTCTCTGTATCGCTGGATTGGTAGATAGGTATTGTTTCAGTCTGACTTTGTCATGAAATATCTTGTTTACTCCATCTATGGTGATTGATAATTTTTCATGGTATAGTATTCTAGTTTGGCAGCTATGCTCTTTTAGAGTCTGTATAACTTCTGACCAAGCCCTTCTAGCTTTTATTGTTTCCATTGAATTGTCAGGTGTTATTCTGATGGGTTTGTCTTTATAGGTAAGTTGGCCCTTTTCTATTGAAGCTCTTAAATTTTTTTTCTTTCTTCTCTATGTTTTGTGGCTTGATTATTATGTGATGTGCTGACATTTTTGGGGAGTCATATCTATTTGGTGTTCTATAAACTTCTTGTATCTTTATAGGCATTTCTTTTGTCTAGTTAGGAAAGTTTTCTTCTATGATTTTATTGAAAACATTATCTGTGCCTTTCTTTGAGCTGGTATTCTTCTCCTACTTCTATTCCTATTATTTTCATTTTATGTCTTTTCATGGTGTCCCAGATTTCTTGAACATTTTGTGTTATGGCTTTTTCTGTTTTAGTATTTTCTTTGACTGATATATCTGTTTCAGCTACTGAGAATTCCACTTCAGAGATTCTCTCTTCCATCTCTTGGATTCTATTGGTTATGCTTGTATCTGTAGTTCCAGCTAATTTCTTCAGGTTTTTTATTTCCATCTTTGCCTCCTTATGTGCCTTTTTTTTTCATTTTCTTTCAGTTTTTAGTTCCTGGCATGTTTCTTTCATTTTTTGGTTTGCTGTTTCTTGGGTTTCTTTCAAAGATTTGTTCATTTCTTCCAGTTTTTTGTTTGTATTTTTTTCTATTTCTTTAAGGGAATTTTTCATGTCTTCTTTGATGGCTTCAATGATCTTCATAGAGGTATTTTTGGTTTTGCTTCCTCTTCATTGCTCTGTTCAGGTCTTGTAGTTGTAGAACTACCATTTTCTTCTGGAGCTACTTTGTTGTTCTTTATATTATTATATATATTTTTGCACTGGCGTTTGCCCATGGCTTCAGTGGTTCACAATTATGTGGCTCCTGGTCAGTTGTGGCAAAAGGGCTTGTGTGTCTTCTGTCACTTCTGAGCAAGTGGTTAGCTCAATCTCTGACTCTGCTCTGGGCAAGGGTGGTCTGAATTTCAAGTCCTTAGTCTTTCTCTGTTGATGTAGTTGAGGGTGGGGTTGCTGTGTGATGCCCCTTCTTTTAGGTGCAGCTGGAGGAGCCCCTCATAGCCAAACTCTTCCTGTCTTCTAAGGAGTTTGTGGAGACATGCACCACAGAGAGAACCTGGTCTGGGAACCAGATCTAGAACCACTACTTTTCTTGAAACTCACACCATGGTTCTGATATCTCTAATATAATAAGACTTCCACAGCATTTGAGAATATACCTTTATCACTGCCCCCTTCAGAGTTTATCTGGAGAATCTAATTGTTACACAGGTTGCATATCCTGAGCTTCTCTCCCCACCTTTAATATTCAGAACTTTTACGCTGTTAACACTAATATCAACTTGGAGTCTCTACATATTATCAAATACTGCTACAGTTTGTAAATGCAACTTTTCCATCTCAGGACCACAACTTTTGTGTGATAACCTTGATAAAATTCATTCCAGAAAAAATGATACTTGTGTCTTGTTAATCAAAATTTTTCAGCCACAGCTAATTTGCATGAATTGCTCTGTAAATCAAATGTTTCACTTCAAGAAATTGTTAATCTGAAATACTACATGTCTACAATCTTTGTATTTTCCACTGTCCCTCTATGTGGCCCTTTCCCTTCTCTAGGTAATCAAGAGATAATAATGATAATGAATGATAACCACATAAAGTGTTTGGGTATATGTGCTTATTATCATATGATTGCATAGATTAATCCTCACATCTCAGGCAGTTTAGACAAACAAATACTAATGTATTTTTATGAAAGAAAAAACATATTTTTATAAAGAAACTACCACACATAAGGTTATAGCTTTCTTTGTTACAAACAAACAAAAAACAAACAAATAAACAAACCACACAGTTTTCAGTCTGGAAAATAATAGCAGGAATAGAGCATTGGCTTTGAATTTTCAAATTTCTGAAGGATCAGAGGAGAACTAAGGCCAATTGTATAGGAAGAATCATTATATTTATTGAATTTTCATACTGGAATTTGTCAAAATATTTCTGATGCATGGAATGAGTGCCAATCATTAAGATTAACTGGATAAAGTGGTTTCAAGTTTTCTGACTTTCCTTGTCTGCCAAATATATTTCCATTCTCAGAGGCACAGCTGCATAGTTTTATAAGGGTATTACTTCAGTAGGATTTAATGTACATAACTAAGGGTTGACATGTGTTTTCAGTAAAAAATTCCTGATATTAGACATTTTTTGATTTACCAAATAATAGATTATTAGAAAGTCTATATTTGGCCATGTCCACATTTAAATACTTAATTTCAAATAAAGGAGTATATTGTTATTACTGTTACCCAGAAAGAAGAGAAAATAATATAGCATGCCACTTTTGTTCTTAAATTCTTCTGGACTTTAATTTTTTTCCAAATGATTTTGTTTGACAAAAATATTTGAAAATATTTTATTGTAAAATTGAGCTAAACAAAAAATTTTAATTTTTTTCTTTTAATGAAGTATAACTTTACTAATCTGAAAACTTTTGTCTATCTACAGCATATCAATCCTTCAATTTAAAAATCACAAAACATATATGGTTTGTTAGATAGCTAAGTATTTTTGCATTTAAGTCATATAATTTTGATGTTCAATGAATATCTTTTTTAGAATATTGCTTATTTGAACTCACAAGTATGGCTTATAACAAAAAATATATCTTATGAAGCTTATTACAAATTTGTGTAACATATATAACACATATTTTAATGACATCAAATTCTATAGAAACATTAATACCCAAAAAAATTAATAAGAATTAAATGCAATTCCATTTAATTTCTAAAAAGTAAAGAAAAATTGATAATTCAGTATCTGAATAGTGAGTCTTAGTAAATTATTGAGAAGTTTTGATATTTAGTAAATGTTTGTGAGATGATATAAAACCTACTTTTATATACTATGTTGTATTATTTCACAGTCTTAATTTAGATGTCATTTTTAATACATATACAGAGAATTCATTACTAACCATACACAGGCAATATGTTTCAAGAAATATGCAAATTCTAAATCTAAATAAGAGTCTTACAAATTGTTGTGCTTTGTACAAATTGTACCTTTTCTTTTATATTTTGAATTAACTGTAGATTACTCATAATATTAAATGCAGTAAGAATGGTAGGTAGACACTCATTAGATGGTTTTAGGAAACAATAAGAACAAAAGTTCATATGTGTTTACTCCAGGTTCTTTTTACTTTTTCAAGAATATTTTGGGTCTAGATTTGAATAAAATAAATTACAAATTCACATAAAGAAGAGTGAAACCATACAGAGAGTGCAAGAGAGAGGTGCAGAAAAGAGAAAATTAGGAAGGTAGAAGGAGAAAGAGAAGGTGTGACACAGGCAGACAGACAGGAAGACACATAGAGACAGACATACATTTTACTTAAAAAAAAAAAAAAACAGTAATGTATAATGCCTGCTACCTCCCTATCACATTCCCAGAGCTGAGGTCATGCTTCCTTCCATTCTGCAAGCTTGCTGCCTCCAGGAGCAATTTTGTTTTCTTTCTGCACCTGGGATTTTTTTTTCAACTCTTAGGGAGAGTTTTATTCTCCTAGGAGAATCCAGAGCTCCTGAGATAGATCATTCTCAGGATTGAAATACCAGGCACCTCAAACCACCAATGTGTTTGGTTTACAGCTCACAGTGGAAGGCATTGCTTAACACAGAGATCTAATATTACTCTTTCTTCGTTTCCCCTCACAGCTTTCTGGAAACACTTTCCATAGAGATGAAAATAAGATTGTGCTGAATTAACACTTCAGAGAGGTAAACAACAACACAACTTCTGCTAAATGAATATCCTTACAAATGAATTTTGAATTTATGAAGTATATTAGGAAAAAATAGTCTACAGTTAAATGTAGAAACTCTTTTTCATGGTAGTTTTATTTCTAAAAAAGTATTTATCAATTGCCAAGTGTTATTTACAATCTATTTGAAATATGAAAGACAGATAATTGAAATTTACCTTGTACTCAAAAATGTAATATGCAGCTACAATTTTCTTCTTAAAAAGAAATTTGTTCTGATTTTGTGTCTGCTTTCATAGCAAATGAATTGTTTACAATGAAAACCAAACTACAGTTTTAACTGTAAAAGTATGCATTTGAACTCCAATTAAATTATCACTTGATATTTTACTTTATCTTACTATTTTAAAGTGTTTTTATTACTTACTTATTTATTGTACTTTTTTATTTATTTTTTAAGGATTAAACACAAATGTCAAATTCTCAACCAAAATAAACAAGAAAAAGGAAGAGCTACTTCCATAAAACTACAAATTGAAAGAAACATTATAACATATGAATGAATTTCCCGAAAATCATAAGGACATATGTTATAAATTTGTTCTGATACATTGAATATTCTGAAAAAAAAAACCTTGTGAGTTTTTAGGTAGCAAAATTATACCTAAATTCAATGAATAATTTTAACAAATACATACTTTGTAACCTTAAAATACTTAAAATACTAATAAAATACTCCATACTAAAAATTAAAAACAGCAATAACAAAAAAACATGAGAAAATATAAAATTGCTACCAAATGCTATTATAACTTAAAGAACTATGACAAATGCATATCACAGTATTCCATAAAAATTAAAAAAAATAAGCCAAGCCTTTAATACAAAGCCAATGAAACCCTGATATTAATCATAGTATTTCTATTTCCTTCTTTGTTTTTCAGACTTTTTCATATGTATTTACTTTTTGGTGTTTTTACATCACGCAATCCATCAAACTCAGATATCAGACCTCTCAGGATCATGCCCTTTCTTATGATCTCCCCATTTACAAAACAGCCCATTCATGCTGCTCATTTGCTTACTGGAGTATAATTAAACATCCTGTGGCCAGACCCTTGAAGAAAACAAGTTGTTCCTTACCCACCATTCTGTGAGAAGTCATCAATGCAGAAATGAGGCATTGTATTATTTACCTATATTCTGGTCTTGTGTTCTTGTGTAAAATGACATCTCTCTCTTTTTATTTTCTTTTTTAAAGTCCACTAAAGAATGAGTATATCCCCTGCTTCTCATTCTGGGATTGTGATACCTTGCTCAGGAGGATATTCTCCATATCCATCCATTTGCCTGCAAATTTTAGAGTATCATTTTTTCTTACTGCTGAGTAGTACTCCATTGTGTAGATGTACTACAGCTTCTTAATCCTTTCCTCAGTTCAGGAACATCTAGGCTGTTTCCAAGTTCTTGCTATTATGAATAATGCTGCTATGAACATAGTTGAGCTAATGCGTTTGGCTGTGAATGAGCACTTTTAGGGTATAAACCTAAGAGTAGTATTACTGGATCCTTGGGAAGATTGATCCCCAGTTTTCTGAGATACCTCCATACTGCATTCCAAAGTGATTGAACAAGTTTACACTCTCACCATCAATGGAGGCATGATTTGCTTGCTCCACATCCTATTCAGCATAGGCTGTCATTTGTGTTTTCAATCTTGGCCATTCTGACAGGTGTAAGGTGGTATCTCAAAGTTGTTTTGATTTGCATTTCTCTGATGGTTAATGATGTTGAGCATTTTATCGTGTGCCTTTCAGCCATTATTAATTCTTTTGCTGAGAAATCCCTTTTTAGTCCCTCCCATTTTTTATTTGGATTTTTAAGGGTTTTGGGCTATAGTTTTTTTTTGTGTTCTCTATATATTGTAGAGATCAATCTGCTGTCACTGGTAGGGTTGGTAAAAATCTTTTCTCATTCAGTATGCTGTCCATATGTCTTATTGACTGTGTCCTTGACCTTACAGAAGCTTCTCAGTTTCAGGAGGTCCCACTTATTGATTGTTGTTCTTAGTATGTGTGCTACTGGTGTTATTTAGGAAGCACTCAGCAGCGCCAATGCATTGGAGAGTATTTCCCACTTTCTTTCCTATCTAGTTCAGTGTGGCTGGGTTTATGTTGAGGTCTTTGATCCACTTGGATTAGACTGTTGTGCAGGGTGACAGGCTTGAAGCTATTTGCATTTTTCTATACACTACCAACCAGCTATGTCTACACCATTTTTGAAGATACTGTTCCATTGAATAGTTTTGGCATCTTTGTCAAAAATCAAGTGTTCATAGGTGTGTGGGTTAATGTCTGTGACTTCCGTTTGGTTCCATTGATCCACAAGTCAATTGTTATTTCAGTACCAGAATCTTTTTATTACTGTAGCTATATATTATAACTTTAAATCAGGGATAGTGATGCATCCTGAGGTTCTTTTGTTGAGCAAAATTATTTTGGCAATTTGGATTTCCTGTTATTCCAAATAAAATTGAGTGTTGTTCTTTCAAGGTCTGTAAAAAAAAAAAATGTGTTGGAATTTTGATTGGAATTGCATTTTCTCTGTTCATTACATTTGGTAGGATTACCATTTTTCACTATGTTGATCCTACCTGTCCAGGAACAAGGGAGGTCTTTCCATTTTATGATATCATCTTCAATTTCTTTTTTCAGTGATTTAAAGTTTTTGTCAAATAGATCTGTTTCTTCTTTGGTTATAGTTACTACGAAGTATTTAATGCAATTCTCAGCTATTATAAAGGGTGATGCTTCCCTTATTTCTTTTTCAGCTCTTTTGTCTTTAGTGTATAGGAAGGCTACTGATTTTTTTGAGTTAATCTTGTATCATGCTATATTGCTGAAGGTGTTTATTAGCTGTAGAATTTCCCTAGTATAATATTTTGATCATTTATGTGTACAGTCATATCATCTGCAAATAGAGATTCTTCATTTCTTCTTTTTCAATTGCTATCCCCTTAATCTCCTTTTCTTCTCTTATGTCTTTAGCTAAGACTTTGATAACTACTTTGAACAGATAAGAGGAGAGAGAACAGCTTTGTCTAGTTCCTGATTTTAGTGGGATTGCTTTTAGTATTTCTCCATTTAGATATTTTCTCTGTGTTCCAGATCTCTCCAGAATTATTATCATAAAGGAGTGTTGGAGTTTATCCAAGGCTTTTAAGCATTTAAGGATATGATCATGTATTTTTTTTCTTCAGTTTCTTTACATGATGGGTGATATTTATGGTTTTTCATAATTTGAATCATCCCTGCATTTCTGGATTAAAGCCTAGTTGATCATGTTTTATGATACTTTTTATGTGTTGTTGTATATAGTTTGCCAGAATTTTGTTGAGAATTTTTGATTCAGTATTCATGAGGGAAATTGGTGTGTGATTCTCTTTCTTTTTTGCATCTTTCAGTGGCTTGGGTAATATGGTAATTGTGGACTTATAAAAAAAAGATTGTCAATATTTCCTCTGTTTCTACTGTATCAGTTTGAGGAGTATTGGTAGTAGTTCTTTGAATTTCTGATAGAATTCTGCATTGAAACCAATTAGACCTGGGATTTTTTAAAACTAGGGAGTCCTTTAATGACATTTTCAATTTCCTTTAGGGTTATTGGTCTGCTTAAGTATTCAATTTGATCTTAGTATAATTTTGGTTGATAATACCTGTTCAAAAAGCTGCCAGTTTCTTCTAGATTTTCCATTTTTGTGGAATATAAATTTTCCAAGTTTGAGCTGATAATTTCTTGGATTTCCTGGGGTCTGTTTTTATGTTCCCCTTTTCATTTTTAATTTTTTTGATTTGGATAATCTCTGCTTTTTGGTTAGTTTGGATAAGAGTTTATCTATCTTGTTGACTTTCTCAAAGAACCAGCTCTATGATTCATTGATTTTTTTGTATTGTTCTTTTTGCTTCAATTGTATTCTTTTCAGCTTTAAGTTTGATTATTTCCTGCCATTAACTCCTTTTATGTGAGTTTCCTTCTAATTGTTCTAAGTTTTCCACCTGTGTTGTTAGTTCCATTGTGTGAGATTTCTCTAGGTTTTTTCATTTAGGCATCTACTGCTACGAATTTTCCTCTGAAGAATTCTTTCATTGTGTTCCATAAGTTCAGGTAAGGTGTGGATATATTTTTGTTAAATTCTAGGATGATTTGATTTGTTTCTTAATTTCTTCCTTGACCCATGGGTGGTTCAGTTTGTGTGATATTTAGTTTCCATTAGTTGGTAGGCTTTCTGTGATTTTTTTGTTGTTGAACTGTAAATTAAGTTCCTGGTGTTCTGATATAATACAAGGGATTATTTCCATTTTTTTGTATGTATTGATATTTGCTTCATGACCAATTATGTGGTCAATTTTAGAGAAAATTCCATGTGATGCTGAGAAATACGTATATTCCTTTGTGTTTTGGTAGAAGCCTCTGTAAATGTCTATTAAATGCATTTGTGTCATACTTTCTGTTAGACTCTTTATTTCTCTGTTGAGTCTCTGATTGATTTGTTTAATGAAGATATTGGGGTATTGAACTCTTGCACTGTTAAGGTGTAAGTATTGATATGGGATTTGAGATTTATTAGTGTTTCTTTTATATTGATAGTTGCCCTTATATTAGGGGCTTAAATATTCAGTATTGAAATCTCATCTTGAACATTTTTTTCTGAGACAATTAAGCAATGTCCATGTTGGTCTCTTTTAACTGATTTTAGTTTGAAGTCTACTTTGTTAGACATTAGAATGGCAACATCAGCTTATGTCTTAGGGTCATTTGATTGAAAAATCTTTTCCCAACCATTTTCTCTGAGCCTGTGTCTCTCTTTGTGGTTGAGGTATGTTTCTTGTATGCAACAGGAGGATGGCTTTTGTTACTGTATCCATCTTGTTAGAGTGTGTCTTTTTATAGTTGAATTGAGTCTATTGATATTAAGAGATATTAGTGACCACTGATTGATATTTCCTGTTATTTTTGCTAGTAGCTATTATGTATTTCCTTTCTCTGGGCTTTTCTTCTGTTGGATTATTGATTGTTTGTGGTTTCATGGGTATATCTTCAATCCTTAGGTTCGATTTCTTTTCTCTAGTGCTTTCTAAAGGGCTGAATTTTTAGATAGGTATTGTTTAATTCTGACTTTGTCCTGAAATATCTTGCTTATTCCATCTATAGTGATAGTATTGCTGGGTATAGAAGCCTAAGTTGGCAGTCATGCTCTTTTAGTGTTTGCATATCTTCTGACCAGGTTCTTCTTGATTTCACTGTTTCCATTGAATACTCAGGTGTTATTCTGATGGGTCTGCATTTATAGCTATGTTGGCCCTTTTCTAATGCAACTCCTATTTTTTTTCTTTGTTCTGCATGTTTTGGGGCTTGATTTTACATGGTGAGTATACTTTTTTGTGGGGTCAAATGTATCTGGTGTCCTGTAAGCTTCTTGAATCTTTATAGACATTTCCTTTTTAGGTTGGGAAAGTATTCTTCTATGATTTTATTGAATACATTATCTATGCCTTTGAGCTGGTATTCTTCTCCTTCTTTTGTTCCTATTATTGTCAGGTTAGGTCTTTTCATGGTGTCCTAAATTTCTTGAATATTTTGTGTTACTGCTTTTTTGATTTTAGTGTTTTCTTTGAATGATGTACCTATTTCTGCCCCTGAGTCTTCTACTTCAGAGATTCTCTCTACCATTTCTTGGATTCTGTTGGTTATACTTTTTCTGTAGTTCCAGCTCTTTTCTTCAGATTTTCTATTTCCTCCTTTGTCTCATTTTGTGCCTTTTTTATTGCTCCATTTCACTTTTTAGTGTCTGGAATGTTTCTTTTTTTGGTTTCTCTTTTCTTGGCTTTCTTTTTTTTTATATAATGATTTTTTATCTTCTCCAATTTTATTTGTATTTTCTTTTATTTCTTTAAGAGAATTTTTTATTTCCTCTTTGAAGGCTCCTATAATCTTCATAAAGGTGTTTTTGCTGTTGTTTCCTTCTGTTTCCTCTTCATTGCTCTTTTCAGGTCATGTTGTTGTAGAATCACCATTTTTTTTCTGGTGTTGCCTTGTTGTTCTTTATATATGTATTGTTACTCTGGCATCTGCCCATTGCTTCAGTGGTTCACACTTATTGCTCCTAGTCAGTTGTGCCTAGAGGGTTTGTGTGTCTCCTCTCTGCTCTGAGAAGGGGGTCTGCATGAACCCTGACTCGTCTATGTACATGGTGTTGAGTTTCGAAGGCACCTGATTGTCTATGACGATGGAGCGTGCCCTGGAGGTGGGGCCCTGTGTGGGAGGCTCTTTCTGTTAAGTGCCTCTGGTGGAGGCCCCTCACAGCTAAAGCCCAAGGCCTATCTGCTAGCAATAGTCTAAGATCACAACCTTGGCTATGACTCTGGCCCCAGGAAGGGAATCTGGACAGGCAGCCTGGGAGCTGGAAACTGCTCACCGCTGATTCTACTCTAGGCAAGGGTCTGAGTTTCAAAGGTGTCATTTTGTCTCTGATGATACAGTTTACTTTGGAGACAGGGCTCAGCCATGGGATTTTCCTTCTGTTACTGGTAACTTTGGGAGGCCCCTCCTAGCCAAAGCCTATATACTGTTTCCTAGCAAGTGTCTGAGATCAGAGTTTCTGGCACAGGGAGGGATTTTCCAGGTGGTCAGACAAGGAGCTGGAATCTGCTCACCTCTGATTCCACTCTGGACATGGGCTTGAGTTTCAAAGTCATCAATCTAGAGTGTTAAAGTGTTCTTCGCAAACGTCATTATCTAGTGTTTATATAGCACAGATCAAAGGGAAAGAAGCTACAAATGTCATCACTGCTACAAACAAATTTAAAGCTATTAAAGCATGACAAATTATTGATTTATTTTTTTTTAATTAAAATTTTAAATTTTGAATTTTAAATATTTTTGAATAATCATTTTTTCATTGAATGTCCATTTTTAATGAAAACTTTCATTTCTTCGATTTCTCATTGGGTTTGAATAATAGTATTTCTAAAATTCTTAAGTCATCTTTGAATGGTGCAAAAACTCTTTTAATATTTGCTTTTTAGGGAATGCTTGAACAAAAAGTGGCATTGTTATTTGCCTTTCAAAGTAATGGTTTTATCTCAACAGATAAAGCCCTGGCTTGTTATCACCATTTTTTCCCAAAGAGGAAGGTTTTAAATTTATGCAGATTAGAAATTCAAAATTTATTTTTGTGTGCTATTTTAGCCAAACAATTATTTTAATTATTTCAAAATTTATTGACATCAGTTAAGTAATTAGTTTCTTATGAAATTAAATTCCTGTATATTTGGAAATACCTTTGTTTTTTGTTGTTGTTGTTATTGTTCATTCCAGAAAGATATTTTACCTGTACATAGATTTCAAGGGTGAAAGTATTTTCTTGAAACATATTTCTGCTAAATTTCTAATGTTTTCCAGCCTGAATTTAATGTAAAAGAAGTCAATGAGAATTAGGTCCTTCTATTTTCTACTGGTAAGATTTTCCATGTTTCAAAATTATCTTACGATAATTTTTTGGCTAATTGTTTACCTTAAAAAACTCCTATTATATATTCCTGGGCATTCTTCTAATATTTATTGATAAATTTTACTTTTGTAATTATTGTATTTTTAATGTCCATGTTAGAGCAATTTTAGAATGTTTCAGTGCACGAGGCCTAAAGCATATAAAAAGAACTAGAGACAATTGAGAAAACCTGGGAGTAAAAAGGTAGTTTTCCTGTGGGGTAGTACAATAACTCAAGTAACTTGACTTAAAAAAAATACATAGGAGGAACATTATATTGACTGAGCAGTTTATAATTAGAAATACATTTGTATATACCTATATCTGTATGTATGCAATAACAACTAATTAAAAAAATGGCCATGGTTTTGAAAAAAAAAAAAAAGGTTGGAGAGGAATATAAGAGAGTTGGGAAGAGAAAAGAAAAGCAGGAAATTTGTCGTAATATTGTAATCTAAAAAGAAAAAAAAACTTTATTTCAAAGAGGAACTTACATAAGCAAGACTTAGTTTTAACACATAGTATTTTTTTGTGGTGTCTATAAGTGCATCCATGAGCATTAGCTGTGACCTACTATGCTTTCTTCATCTATAGCCAAGCCTAACCAGCCATGAGGAACTTTCGATTTTATTTTTATTTTTTCCATTTATTATTATTATTATTATTATCATTATTATGAACAGAGAAGTCACACTTTATAACCTTGTATGACCTTATTCTAGGTCCCTTCCCCCTCCTGCCACATCAGGACATTCTTTCTTCTCCACAAATTCCCATCCCATCCCTGGGCAGGCTGCAGGCAGTCCGAAGATCCCACTGCCCCAATATTGCTTAGCTCAGTCTCAACACCAGGCAGATGCAGTTTTCTCCTCCCCCCCCCTCAAAAGTGAGTCAGGCATTCCTCTAGGGGGAGTGGGATCCAAGGTATCAGTCCAGGATGTTTCTGATCCCAAGCTGTTCAGTGGTTGTGGTTTGCAGCTTGGGCATGCTTTGCTTTTTGCTTGTTTGTTTGTTTATTTGATTAGAGTCCACTAATGAGTGAGTACATCCCCTGCATATCTTTCTGAGTTTGTGAAACTTCACTCGGAAAGATATTCTCCAAATCCATCCATTTGCCTGCAAATTTTAGGATATAATTTTTCTTACTGCAGAGTAGTACTCCATTGTGTAGATATACCACCAGTTTGTTCATCCATTCTTCAGTTGAGGGACATCTAGGTTTTTTCCAGGTTCTTGCTATTACAAATAACACTGCTGTGAACATAGTTGAGCTAATGCCTTTTGAGTGTGACTGTGCATCTTTAGGGTATACTCCCAGAAGTGGTATTGCTGGGTACTCAGAGAGATTGATTCTCAATTTTCTGAGAAACTGCCACACTGTATTCCAAAGTGGCTGAAGAAGCTTACACTCCCATCAACATTGGTGGAGTGTTCCCCTTGCTCCGCATCCTCTCCATCATAGGCTGTCCTCTGTGTTTTTTATCTTAGCCAATATAAAAGGTGTCGGATAGCATGTCAAAGTTGTTTTGATTTGCATTTCTCTGATAGCTAAAGATGATGAGCACTTTTTTCAGGTGCCTTTCAGCCATTCATAATTCTTCTGCTGAGAATTCCCTGTTTAGATCTGAACACCATTTTTTGATTGGGTTATTCAAGGTTTTGGACTCTATATTTTTGAGTTCTTTATATGTCTTAGAGATCAGTCCTCTATCACTTGTAGGGTTGGTAAAAAATTTTTCCCATCCTTTAGGCTTTCGTTTTGTCCTATTGACGGATTCATTGGCTTTACAGAAGCTTCATAGATTCAGGAGATCCTACTTATTGATGGTTGGTCTTAGTGTCTGTGCCATTGGTATTATATTTAGGAAGTTGTTACCAGTGACAATTTGTAGAAGTGTTTCCCACTTTCTTTTCGATCAAGTTTAAAGTGGCTGGGTTTATGTTGAGGTCATTGATCCACTTGGATTTGAGTTTTGTGCAGGGTGACAGGCTTGGATCTATTTGCATTTTTCTACACACTTCCATACAGCTATGCCAACACCATTTGTCAAATATGCTATCTTTTTTCCATTGAATATTTTGGGCCTCTTTGTCAAAGATCAGGTGTTCATATGTTTATGGGTTAATGTCTGGATCCTCAATTTTATTCCATTGATCCACAAGTCTTTTTATACCAGTACCAGGCTGTTTTTTATTACTGTACCTCTATAGTATAACTTGAAGTCAGTGATGGTGATACCTCTTAAGGTTCTTTTGTTGAGTAAAATTATTTTGGCAATCCTGGCTTTCCTGTTACTCCAAATGAAATTGAGTACTGTTCTTTCAAGGTCCAAAAAATATTGTGTTGGGATTTTGATGGGTAGTGCATTGAATCAGTAGAATTGCCATTTTTACTATGTTGATCCTACCTATCCAGAAACATGGGAGAGCTTTCCATTTTCTGATATCCTCTTCAATTTCTTTCTTCAGTGATTTAAAATTTTTGTCAAATAAATCTGTTACTTCTTTGATTATAGTTACTCCAAGGTATTTAATACTATTTGCTACTATAATGAAGGGTAATGTTTCCCTTATTTCTTTTTCAGCTCTTCTATCTTTAGTGTATAGAGTGCTACTGATTTCTTTGAGTTAATCTTGTACCCTTCTACATTGCTGAAGGTGTTTATCAGCTATAGCAGTTCCTTAGAAGAATTTTGTTGGTCACTTATGTATAAAATCATATCATTTGCAAATAGAGATAGCTTCATTTCTTCTTTTCCAAATTATATCCACTTAATCTCCCTTCATTCTCTTATTGATTTAGCTAACATTTGAGAACTATATTGAATAGATAAGGGGAGAGAGAACATCCTTGTCTTGTTCCTGATTGTAGTGGAATTGCTTTGAGTTTTTCTCCATTAAGTTTAATACTGGTTGTCGGCTTCTTGTAAATTGCCTTTATTATATTTAGATATTCTCCCTGTTTTCCTGATCTCGCCAGGTCTTTAATCATAAAGGAGTGTTGGATTTTGTCAAAGGCTTTTTGAGCATCTAAGGATATAATCATGTGGTTTGTTTCTTTAATTTGTTTATATGATGGATAACGTTTACAGTTTTTCTATGTTAAACCAGCCCTGCATTACTGGAATGAGGCCTACTTGGTCATCTTGGATGATATTTTTTATACATTGTTGTATGGGGTTTGCTAAAATTTTATTGAGAATTTTAGCATCAATTTTCATGAGGGAAATTAGTCTGTAATTCTCCTTTTTAGTTGTGTCTTTGAGTGGCCTGGGTATTAAGGTAATTGTGGCCTCATAAAGGAATTTGGCAACATTCCTTCAGTTTCTAATGCATGAAATGGTTTGAGGAGTAATGGTAGCAATATTTTTTTTGAATGTCTGGTAGAATTTGGCACTGAAACCATCTGGACCATGGCTTTTATTTTTGGGGAGGCTTTTAATGACAGCTTCAATTTCCTTAAGGGTTATAGGCCTGTTTATGTAACTTACATGATCTTCATTTAATTTTGGTAGATGATACCTGTCCAGAAAACTGTCCATTTCTTTGAGGTTTTCCATTTTTGTGGAATACAGATTTTCAAAGTATGATCTGATGTTTCTCTAGATTTATTGGGAGTCTGTTGTTTTGCACCCCTTTTCAATTCTGTTTTTGTTGAATTGAACACTCTATGTCTATTTTTTGATTGTTTGGCTAAGGGCTTATCTATCTTATTGACTTTCTCAAAGAACCAACTCTTAGATTCATTGTATTGTTCTTTTTGTTTCAATATTATTGATTTCTACTCTAAGTTTGATTATTTCCTGCCATCTACTCCTTCTAAGTGAGTTCACTTCTCATTGTTGTAAGGCTTTTGGCTAAGCTATTATGTCTCTAGTGTGAGATTTCTCTAAGTTTTTCATGTAGGCATCTAGAGCTATGAATATTCCTCTTAAGACTTCTTTCATTGTGTCCCACAAATTTGGATTTGTTATGGATTCATTTTCATTAAATTCTAGAAAGATTTTGGTTTCTTTCTTAATTTCTTCCTTAACCCAGAGATGGTTCAGCTGAGGGATGTTTAGTTTTTATGAGTTGGTAGGCTTTCTTTCATTTTTGATGTTGTTGAACTCTAACTTTAGGCCCTGGTGGTCCGATATGTTACAGGAGATTATTTTCATTTTTTTTGTATCTATTGATATTTGCTTTATGACAAATTATGTGGTCAATTTTGGAGAAAGTTCCATGAGGAGCTGAGAAGTATGTATATTCCTTTGCATTTGGGTCGAAGCTTCTGTAGATATCTATTAAATTCATTTTCATCATAACCTCTTTTAGATTCCTTATTTCTCTGTTGAGTCTCGGTCTGGTTGTCCTATCTAGGGTTGAAAGTGAGGATTTGAAATCTCCCACTGTTAGGGTATAAGAATTTATGTGGGATTAGAGCTTTAACATTGTATTTTTTACTAGGTAGGTGCCCATATATTAGGGGCATAAATATTCAGAATTGAAATTTTCTCTTGAATAAGTAATTACCATCTTGGTCCCTTTTAATTGCTTTTAGCTTAAAGTCTACTTTGTAAGAAATTAGGATGCCATCCCCAGCTTGTTACTTAGGATCATTTGACTAGAAAATCTTTTCCCAACCATTTACTCTAAGCCTGTGTCTGTCTTTGTGGTTTAGATGTGTTTCTTGTAGGCAACAGAAGGATGGCTTCTGTTGTTGTATCCATCTTGTTAGTGTGAAAGGTGTTATAGGAGAGTTGGGTCCACTGATATTAAGGGATATTAGTGACCACTGATTGATATTTCCTGCCATTTTTTGGTGGTAACTTGTTTGTATTTCCTTTCTCTGGAGTATTCTTCTGTGGAATTATTGTTTGTGGTTTCATGGGTGCATCTGGTTTCCTTAGGTTGCAGTTTTCCCTCTAATAGTCTCTGTAGCGCTGGATTGGCAGATAAATATTGTTTCAATCAGACTTTGTCATGAAGTATCTTGTTTACTCCGTCTATGGTGATTGATACATTTTGCAGGGTATAGTATTATAGTTTGGCAGCCATGTACTTTATTGTCTCTATTCCTTCTGACCAAGCCCTTGTAGTTTTCATTGTTTCTATTGAATAGTCAGTTGTTATTCTGATGCGTTGCCTTTATATGTAAGTTTTTTCTTTTCTTTTGAAGCTCTTAAAATTTTTTCTTTGTTCTGTATGTTCTGTGGCTTGATTATAATGTGGCGCGCTGACTTTTTTGGGGGGGGTCATATGTATTCAGTGTTCTGTAAGCTTCTTGTATATTTATAGGCATTTCTTCTTCAGGTTAGGGAAATTTTCTTCCATGATTATATTGAAAACATTATCTGTGCCTTTGAGCTAGTATTCTTCTCCTTCTTTTATTCCTATTATTCTCAAGTTAGATCTTTTCATGATGTCCCAGATTTCTTGAACATTTTGAGTTATGGCTTTTTTGTTTGTAGTATTTTCTTTGACCAATATTCTATTTGAGCTACTGAATCTTCCACTTCAGAGATTCTATCTTCCATCTTTTGAACTTTGCTGGTTATGTTGTGTCTGTGGTTCCAGCTTTTTTCTTCAGGTTTTCTATTTCCATATTTGCCTCATTTTGTGCTTTTTTTTTTATTGCTTCTATTTCAGTTTTTAGTTCCTGGCATGTTTCTTTCATTTTTTGGTTTATTTTTTCTTGGTTTTCTTTCATGGATTTGTTCATGCCTTCCAATTTTTGTTTGTATTTTCTTCTATTTCTTTAAGGCATTTTTTCATATCTTCTTTGAGAGCTTCGATGATTATCATAAAGGAATTTTTCTTGTTGCTTCCTTTTATTTCTTCTTCATTGCTCAGTTCAGGTCTTGAGGTTTTAGGACCGCCACTTTCTTCTGGAGTTATCTTGTTATTCTTTACATTATTATATATATTTTTGCACTGGTGTCTGCCCATGGCTTCAGTTGTTCAAGATTAGGTGTCTCCTAGTCAGTTGTGGCACGAGGGCTTGTGTGTCTCCTGTCACCGCTGAATAAAAGGTCTGCTCAATCTCTGTCTCCTTCTCTGGGCAGGGGACTAGATTTCAAGTCTTCAATCCTTCTCTGATTGATCAGTTGGAGGCAGGTGGCCATGTATTTTCTTTCAACATCTGCTGAGGGGACCTTGGCAGACTGAGTTTATCTCTGTCTGCAACAGAGTGTGTGGGGACAAGCTCCACAGACAACCCCTGGTCCTGGATCCGGTACCCAACTAGAACACAATTTTCCCTGTCAAGGATTCGGGCACTTTGGCCTACTTAACCCACCTCACCTTTGTGCTGAGTCTGAGACTGTCTTTCAGACTCCTCAGTCCTTTTCTGTTTCATCCATTGAAGGTGGATGGTCGTGCAAAATCCCTCAGCAGCAGCTAGCTGGTGGGGACCCTGGAAGATCGAGTTTATCTCTGTCTGCTACAGAGTGTGTGGGGACAAGCTGCAAAGACAGCCCCTGGTCCGGGAACTGGAACCCAACCGGAACACCTAGATTTTATTTTTTAAGTTTCATATATTTAGAGAAAAGATAAGTTTTATTAGTGTATTTTTTTTTAGCTATCCTGAATGTTTTGCTTTAAAAAAGAGTTTATATTGATCTTCGAAAAAGAATAAAAGAAACAGTGGAGATATGTCTTTAATTCCAGCAATTGAAGGCAGAGATTGAAAATCCCTCAAAACTAACTTGGTCTGACATAGCAAACTAACTTCAGGATAGCTAGAGCTACACAGTAGGTAAAAATGTGTATTGTTCTTAAAAAAAATTTAAGTTCAGTTTCAAGTACCCATTTCAGACACCGTACAGCCACATGCACCTGAACTATAAATTCTCCATATGGACTTTCAGCTCCTGAGGGCACAGCACTCACATGCACAAAACCTCACTCACACATACCTATGCATAATGAATAAACAAAATCTGTAAATAAATGTTCCAGATTCTATTATAATCTCCTTATATATATATTAGCTTTATTTACTGTTTACTAACTTTTAATTTTCTTGGATTCAAACAAAAACTTTTTGAGATTTGTTTGGTGGGAAACAGATAAAATTGGTATTTAATACTTTTTTAAACAATGTATTTTATTCATGAATCCCACAAGTTGCCCAAAGAACCTCAAGGAGTTTGCAGAGTTTGAGGAGGTAACTCTCTCTACTTTTTTGGATGTTTATCTTTGTCTGAAGATAATGAATATTTTCTATGTATTTTGTTTGTTTTAAGAATAATAAGCTCACTGATTTTTATTATTTTCAGGGCCTGCTCTCAAGAATAAAGTCATAAAAAAGAAAAATATTAGTCATCGTACTGGGAAATGGACTTGGAGAATTCTTGGTTTTGCTAAGCCATTGTCCACTGAGTAATAATTTCAGCCTTTCTTACACATTTTATTTTGATATTCCTCCTTCTCAAGTTGTTCATGGTGGTGCTGAACCTTCTGTGTATTGTCACTCTTCCTATTAAGTAGCTAAAATTACTGTTTACTGTCCAGTTTATCCAGCCCTGACATTTAATTCTATTATGATTTCCTAAATCATGATTATTTTTAGCATATTATCAAATTATCTGTGTGTATGTGCATGTATGTGTGTGTGTGTTTGTGCATATGTGTGTGTGTGTGTGTGAGTGTGTGTGTGTGAGAGAGACAGAGAGACAGAGAGACAGAGAGACAGAGAGAGAGAGAGAGGAATTGGGTATCATTATCCTAAACTCTTAATTTTTTAAAGTAAGCCTTAATGAAACTTTATAGAAAGTTCTTGACTCCTGTTACGTTTCTCTCCATCCACTCATCTCACAATGGCATCAAACCTGCATGATATTATGTAGAGCTCTTTGGGCAGATTCAACATTATTGAGCATATTTGTGGTAATATAAACATCTGTGATATAGTGAAGTGGGAATTTCTTTTCTGAAGTTTTATTATATTATTTGAAAACTTTCTTAGTTTGTAAATTATTGGTATATTAAGTTAGTACATTCCAAAATACTTCACAGGATAGTGATAAAGATATAAGACAATAGCCAGTGAATGGCAATTTAGAAGGCTAACTGCATTCCAAAATATAATATGGCACACCCAGGTTCATCTCTCAGACTTGTCCACGTGCTTATCAAATAGAGATAACACCAGTTTCATGGGTTCTGAGGATGCTTTTTTCTGACTTTCACATGGAAAAGTTAGATAAATACACAGAAAAATAAATCTATCATCTATCAAACTGTCCATTTGTCCATATTCTATCTCTAAAAAAAATATGACACTGGGTCTGTAATATGCAACTCATCACAACAACAACATTCTTTAGTCAGAATGAGAGACTTTTTATTTGTGGTTTCCTTTTCTAGGAACTTCAGTTCATTTAAAAAAAAAATCACAAGATCTGAAAGCAGTAATAAAATATTTTGGAAGCCTAACAAAACAGGGTAAGGGTACTTTAACTAGGAGAAGAATAGAACTTCATCAAGATATTCTTATGTAAAGATAATTGCTTTTAGAACAACTCTAAACTATCCACAGGATGACTGGAGAGTGTTGGAGAGAATGGCTACTTGTACTTTAGAGCTGAATAAGAAAATTTTAAAACAATTCTTGAATTTAGGAAGGATGTTGAAAAAGTGGTTCAATATAAATTCCTCATATAGGATATTTTTGAGACAATTAAATAGACTTGTAAATTAACACAAGATTATATTTTATTTCACATATAAAAGGGGGTCTTATAATAATTTTAATTTGGGAGGATTACTATTTCTATATGAGAGAAGCATTTAACTTTGAATAAGCAATGGGTAAATTAAGTAATATAGGAAATGATGAAAAAGCCAGTGATTGTTTGTGGCCATCCATGTAGCCTGTATGTCAAGATTTTTTTCTGATTCCCCCCAAATACATAGATATTAGGTCCAACTTATTAAACTAGGCTTTTATTGCAAGTAATATTGTCACTCTAACACTGTATATGATATACTACTTTTCTTCAGCATACCTATGCCTATCTCCTTGTGTAATTTACTACCACAAAAGTCCATTTATGTACAACCAAAAGTCATAGTTTTCAATGTACTATTCTTTAAAATTTGCTACATTCTATAAGCAAATTATCAGTCTGGACTTTTGAGTCTGTTTTAAATGTGTGCAATAGCTTTCAGTGCTTTGTGTGTATAATGTACCATATAAATTCCCTAACTCGATTTCTGTAACTGCCTTATCTCCTCTACACAGCAATGATAAACAATTTGGAGCTTCCTTCTTAGTTTCTGAAGGTGCTTTATATTGCTCTAAACCTTGCTTCTGAGTACGAGTGCTAAGAAAAAAGAATATTTTATTATGATATTCTGTGCATTTTTCACAAATGAATCAAAGGAAGATATTGTGTGGAATGATTTGATTTGTAACACCACAGCTGCTTTTCCTCAGCTAATGCAGAGAGTATGAAAAAGGTTTACTTTAAGTGTATGCTCTTATGCATGAAGAAATAATCATTTAGATTCGAAATGTGTCTAGCAACTATTTCCATGAAAAAAAAAAATTTGTTCAGCTGTAATTTTCTCTATAACAGGCACACATCAAGTGTTTATTTTTCCATTTCTGGGTGTACTCTTGCTGAAGCTTTAAGTCTCCTGCAATGTCTCTTCTTTTTAAAGAGGTAGCCTTCAGACAATGCTACCTCTGTTGTTATTTTTATGATTTGATGATAATAAAATATGAAAAAGGTTATATTGTGTACTTTCAAAAATATAGCTAAATTATTAATAGGCTAGGTTAGTTCATATCACCCTCTTACATATGCCTCTGTGAAACTGATTATAGGTCTATTATCTGCATGATATGAGGACATAAGACTACAACTGTATTTTTTAAAAATTTATTCCTGTCATGTTTTCATTCTCTTTTTGATTGTCAATAAAAGGTTTGGCAGATTCAGAAAGGTTAAACCACTGGTGATCTTCATTAATAAGATGCATTTGAATAGCAGATCATGAAATAAATAACAAATACACAGCCTGAGATATAATAATAGACTCAAACATAGTTATATCTCATTCACCAAAACACATGTTGCCTTTTTTCCTTTCAGTTTAATGATATTTTGGTAGCCTGCCTGTCACCAGTAATAAAAGACATTATAAATGATATGACACCATAATTTTACTCTCATTAGTCTTTTATTCTTTTGATGCATTTTGTTGAACCAGCATACTGTATATTGTTTTTCTGCTCAGTCCATTCCCCAAGCCTTGGAATACACAGAAATAGAAAACAATTGCAAGGTACATAATGTCAGATACCTAGGTCATATTGAATAACAATGTAGTCTCAGAGATCCTTTACTATCGCATTATTTCTGGTAGTTACTTGAAAATCTGTATCAAATTGTTCTTTCAAAGAGTAAACATTAAACTGATTCCCATGAATAGAAGGCTGTGGATTGATTCTCCTGTAGATTCTGAGTTGATTTTATTTAAAAAATAAAAATCTACAAGCTTGATGTGTGATTCCCAGTGATCACATTCAGTGTGTGCAAGCTTTCAAACAGATCACAAATATGACCTCAGGAATTCCCAAGTAGCTCATCTGAATGATAAAGACTGCATCCTCCTTCACCCACTGTCTCTATCAGTGAAGAAACATTAACACTTATGCTAAATCTGCTGGTCAAAACTATTGCTCAAAAACAAAACAAAAACCCAAACAACATTTTAAAAACCAACCAAACAAACAAACAAAAACCTACAATATGTAGTAGGTTTGATTTTTAAAAAATTAGTTCGCTTTTTTTTTCATTTATTTTCATTACCTACTGCAGTTTCCTCTTTGTTCTCTCCTGCTTTTTCGATTCCTCCTCCAACTCTCATCTGCTCCCCTCCCCATCCTCTCCTCCTCCATCTCCACTCAAAAAGGGGAAGACCTCCCACGGGTTTGAACAAAGCTTGGCACATCAAGTTGAGGTAGGACTAAGTTCCTCCTTCTGCATATACATTGGACAAGGTAATTCAACATGGAGAACAGGTTCCTGAAAGTCAGCTCTGTGGCAGGGACAGGTCCTATTGTCACTGCTAGGAGCCTTACAAACAGACAAAGAAACACATTTCTCACACAAACGGAAAGTGTCTTATGTAAATACGCTAACTGTTGATCCTGAATTCATGTGCTCCCCTGAAGCTGACACCACTGTCTCTGTGAGGCTGCTGGCTCACACAATCCCTCCTCCTTTTCTTCAGGAGAGCTTCCAACCAGATGTCAGATGAAATCAGGGTTAAACTCTTTCTTTAATCAATCTTAAACAATGAGTCAAACACTTCAGTGGATTTTACAAAAACCTAAAGTAGTATCAATGACAGCTGTCCTTTAATATAAAAACGCCATTGTTTTTAATGCTGTAGGTAAAGGGTTTTTAATAGGCTTCAGATTTTTTATAGGACACTGGTGGAAGCAGAAAAAACAAAGATCCCCTCTTTGGTGATGTGTGTTCTCTTTGTTTGATCTTTTTCGTTCCATTCTGTAGTGGATAACATCAGGCTCTTTCCTCTATGCATGTTCCATCTACCACTACTAGACATTCTATCTAGCTCAAGATACCTGGCTATATTTCCCTAATTCTTATGCCCTTGTGATATCTGCTTCCACTCAATCATCCTGTCTTTCTTCCTCCACCAAACAGTGGATTAGAATAGACCACCTCTTGATGGATACTTTCAAAAGCAGTCTTTTTGCTAAAACAATTAAAGAAGTACCTTATATACAACAATTAAAGAAGAACCTTATATGCAATCAAGTATATATTACAAGAACAAAACAATCCCATAATTTTAAAATGTCTCATATATGAAGTACAATATAATCTTTATAAACATCTTTTAATACCTTTCTAAAAATAGAGTATATCATGATGGGCCCTACTTAGATCTACTTTAACCTCTACAATGTTACCTTAATATACAGACTATAAAATTTAAGTTTGATATAAATCAGCTATGTCATAGTCTTTTTTATATTGACTGTCATGATTATTTTATTATTCAAATATCAAAATCTGAAATAAATGAATATTCATTTCCAAAGTAAATGTATTTTAAGAAGATTCACATCCAAGTTACCAATTTTTTGACTTTCAAAATATATTTATAACTTACGCTATATCAGTGATGGCTATCATGAGTAATATGGTACTGACATTATTATGCTTTAAAAGCAACATTATAAACACAGTTTAACAATTTTCCAAAGAACATCATGGCTAATGTTCACTTATTTCATCAATCTACTTTTGCTAAATTTTATCTTCTTATTTTTTGACATTCTCATAATAAATGTGGAACACTTTGGGGGCTATTCCTTTCAAGCTTTTCCTTTGAGAGATTGATGATTATAAAATGAAAAACATTTTGTTAAAGAAAAATACATATTTACAAAGGAAGAAAATATAAACTGAAGCATGCTGTTATAAGGTTGCTTCTCTATGATGACAAGAGAACCTGACAGTGAAGAAAACAGGCCACATTTTATTTTCATTGCATATGAAGCAAAAACCATTGTGTTCTAAGTAAAATATGATAATGAGAAATAGTAAAACTAAAACATTTTTTTCCAGAAGACAATAGATCTCTTATTAAACTATTTTTCTTGATTAAAAAAAAGTAAGAAAACACATATGTTTAATAAATTCTTTGAGTACTAAATATGATTTGAATTTCATATCAAATATTAACATTGTAAAGAGAAAACCAGTATATTCTTTTAATTTCTCTATTGTAATCATTTCTTCTTTTCCTTTGTACTATTTGTGCATATATTTCCTTTTTTAATTTTTTAAAAATTTATTTTATGTACCACCCGAAGTTTCCATTCCCTCCTATCGTACTACTTTACCTAAGCCCTCTAACCTTTTCTCCTCCATTTAAAAGGAAGAAGGCCTCTCACTGGAGTCAATAAAGCATGTATTATCACATTTAGGCAGGACCAAGCTCTATATCTTTTTCAAGTTCTTTCTTCAAAAACTTAAAGCTCTTGTCATATAGGTCTTTCACTTTTTTGGTTAGAGATAGTCCAAGATATTTTATATTAGTTGTGACCATTGTAAAGGGTGTTGTCTAATTTTATTCTCAGCTCATTTATTAACTGTATATAGGAGGTCTACTGGTTTCTCTTGAGTTAATCTGTTTCTTGCCAATTTTTGGAAGTTTTTATCAGCTGTAAATGTTCCCTAATAGAATCTTTAGGGTCACTAATGTACATTATTATATTATCTACAAATAGGGAAAGTTTGACTTTTTTCTTTTCATTTTAGATAAACTTGATCTGTTTTTGTTAACTCATTATTCATTAGCTAGAACTTAAAGTACTGTATTTAATAGATAGGAAGAAAGTAGACAGCTTTATATTATTCCATACATTAGTGGGATCACTTTGATTTTTTCTCAGTTTAATTTGATGCTGGCTCTCGGCTTGCTGTATATTGCTTTTTTTTATAATGTCTAGATATGTTCATTTTATCCCTGATCCCTTTATCATGAAGCTGTGTTGGATTTCATCAAAGGCTTCTTCGGTATCTAATGAGATGACTATATATATTTTTCTTTCAGTTTGCTTAGATTATTCATTATCTTGACAAATTTTCATATGCTGAACCATTCCTGCATACCTGAATGAATCCTACTTGATAATGGTGTTTTTTTTTTCTTTTAATAATATGTTCTTGGATTCAGTTTGTCAGTATTTCATTTAGTATTTTGGCATCAATGTCCATTGAGGAGATTGATCTGTACTTCCATTGTATTAGAGTACATGTGGCCTCATAAGAAAAATTTGCCAATATTCCTTCTGCTTCTATAGTGTGGAAAATTTTGAGGAATATTAATATTAGATATTCTTTGAAATTCTCATAAAAGTCTAAGCTGAAACCATATGATCCTGGAATTTTTCTGGTTGTGAAACTTTTAAAGAGTTTTTTTTCTATTTTCATAGTGGTAATAGGTCTTTTAAATCTGATTTTTCTGGTCTGGATTTACTTCTGGTATTTGGTACTTATCAAGAAAATTATTCATTTCTTTTAGGTTTTTTATTTCATAGAGTACACATTTTTGTAATATGACTTAATGATTTTTTTTTTATTTTTTCTGTGTCTATTGTTATGTACCCCTTTTTGCTCCTGATTTTGTTACTTTTGATATTTTCTTTCTATGTTTTGGTTAGTTTAAATGATTATATATTATCTTGATAATTTTCAGAAGGAACTAACTTTTTATTTTATTGGTAACTTTTATCTTTCCTCTTTATTTCTATTTCATGGATTTTAACCTAGAGTTTGACTATTTTGGTATAACTTTTCCTGGGTGAATTTACAATTCACCCCTCTCTTTTTTCCCTTCCTTCCTTCTTTTTTTTTCTTTATTTTATTTTTTACACCAACCACATATCCCCCACTTGGTTTTTTCCTACTTTATCTCACCATCTTCCCAAAAATAGGCCTCCCATGAGGATTCAGCAAAGCCTTCTGTATTCAGTTGAGGCAGATCCAAGCTTTCCATGCCTGTATCAAGACTATGAAAGGCTTTATAGGAAATGGAATCTAAAAAGTTTGCTCATACACCAGGAATAAGTTCTTATCCAGTTGTCATGGACCCTTTAAACAGACCAAGCTACACAATAGTGTCCCTTAGGCAGAGGGCCTAGTTTGGCTACATACTGTCCGTACAGCTCTCAGTCTAAAATTTATGAGTTTCAACTTGCATGGTTCATTCATCTCTGTAAATTTTCTCATCATAATCTTGACCCTTCTTGATCAAATAATTTTTCTTCTCTTTCTTTGACTAGACACCCAGAACTTGATCTGGTACTTTGTTGAAGATCTTTGCATCTGCTTCCATCAGTTACTGGAGGAAGACACTATAATGACAATTAGTATATTCACCAATCTAATTACAAGATTAGGCCAGCTCTAGCACCTACTTTCCACCAACGCTAGTAGTTTAAGCTGAGTTAATCCTTTTGTATTTCTTGGAAATTCCCTAGCACCTAGCTTCTCCTCAAATCCATAATTTATCCTTCTATCAAGGTATCTCTTTTATTACTGTCCTACTACGTTCTTGTTTCAGCTTGACCAAAACATTACCATTCTGTGAGCTGTCATTTTGTCTTATTGACTCTGTCTTTGGCCTTAAAGAAGCTTCTCAGTTTCAGAAGGTCCCGCTTATTAATTGTTAATCTTAGTGTCTGTGCATTATATTTATGAAATGGTCACATGTGCCAATTCGATGGAGGATGTTTCCCACTTTCTTTTCTATCAGTTTCAGTGTGACTTGGTTTATGTTGAGGTCTTTGATCCACTTGGATTTGAGTTTTGTGGAGTGTGATAGGCATGGATCAATTTAAAGTTTTCTACACACTGTCATCCAGCTATGCCAACACCATTTGTTAAAGAAACTATCTTATTTGTATTGAATATTTTAGGACTCTTTGTCAAACATCTTGTGTTCATAGGTTTTTGGGTTAATGTTGGGATCTTCAATTCAATTCCATTGATCCACAAGTCTGTTTTTTGTTCTAGTATCAGGCTGTTTTTATTACTGTAGTTCTATAGTATAACTTCAAGTCAAAGATGGTGATGCCTTCTGAGGTTCTCTTGTTGAGCAAAATTGTTTTCATAATCCTGGCTTTCCTGTTATCCAAATGAAACTAAGTATATTTCTTCCAAGGCCAGTAAATTATTGCATTGGGATTTTGATGGGAAGTGCATTGAATTTGTAGATTACTTTTAGAAGAATTGCTATTTATATTATGTTGACTCTACCTACTCAGGAACATGGGACAGCTTTCCATTTTCTGATAACCTCATAAATTGTTTTCATCAGTGATTTGAAGTTTTTGTCAAAATGGTCTCTAACTTCTTTGGTTATAGTTACTCCAATGTGTTTAATGCTATTTGCAGCTGTTATAAAAGTGTGATGTTTCCCTTATTTCTTTTTCACCCCTTTTATGTTTGGTATATAGGAGGGCTTCTGATTTATTTGAGTTAATCTTGTATCTTGCTACATTGCTGAAGGTGTTTATCAGCTGTAGAAGTTCCCTGGTAGAATTTTGTGTGTCACTTATGGATACAATCATATCATTTGCAAATAGGGATAGTTTCACTTCTAGTCAAAATTGTATCCCCTTAATCTACTTTCATTCTCTTATTACTTAAGCTAGAATGTTGAGAACTATTTTGAATACATAGGCAGAGAGAGAACATCCTTGTCTACTTCCTGATTTTAGTGAGATTGCTCTGAGATTTTCTCCATTAGGTTTGATGATGGTTGTTGGCTTCTTGTTAATCACCTTTATGATATTTAGATATTTTCCCTTTATTCCTGAAATCTCCAGAACTTTTATTATAAGAGAGTTTTGTATTTTGTTAAAGGCTTTCTCAACATCTAAGGATATGATCATATGATTTTTTTCTTCAATTTTTTTATGTGATGAATGAAATTTACAAGTTGTTGTAGGTTAAACCATCCCACCATTTCTGTGATGAAGCCAATTTGATCATGGAGGATAATATTTTTTATATATTGTTTTATACACTCTACCAAAATTTTGTTTTGAATTTAAGGATCTATATTCTTGAAGGAAATTAGTCTGTAATTCTTTGTTGTGTCTTTGAGTTTCTTGGTTATTAGGGTAATTGTGGCCTCATAAAAAAATTGGCAAAATTCTTTAAGTTTTTATTTTATTTTTTTCCTTTATTTTGTATTTATTAAAAAAAAAAACACACAGTAAAAAGAATTTAAAATGTGGAAGAGTTAACAATAACTATATAGAGGATAAGAATGATAAGCATGGCTTATCAAGGGTAGACATACAAATAAGATTGCTACACCTATATTTTCTTTGTGTTCATCTTTCCCTCTGAATTTTTTTTTTTTT
>PVIH01010685.1:0-73663 GCA_004025045.1 Sigmodon hispidus
AAGGTGGATCAGCTCAGCATCCACTCCAGGCAGGTCCGATTTCCTCATCCTAATATCAAGACTGGATTAGGTGTTTCTCTGGAGGGAATGGGCTCCAAAGTGCCAGTCCACACACAGAAACACAGTCTGATCCCTCCCGGGGATGAAGCTCTCCTCCCCAGTCCCTCTTCTCCTGGCTTCTTGAAGCCAGTAATGGCCTTTAGTACCATCACCAGGGGGAAGCCTGGTGCCAGCTTGCTGAACTAGCTTATTAGACCTGGAGCAAGACCCTGGCACTAGCTGCCAGGGCTTCCCATTGCTACTTCTGGGGTCCAGCTGAATTAGGTCTAACTCCTTTTTTTGGTCTCCCTGTTGGTAGACCCATTTCTGGAGAGAATAGGGAATCTGGGTGTAGTGGCTGGTGGTGCTGGCCTATTGCCAGCACTCAGGAGGTAAAGGCTGGAGGATGAGCATTTCAAAGCCAGCTTCAGCTAAGGAGTCCAAAACCAGCCCTGGATACACGAGACCATTTCAGCCCTTCACAGCCCCTGAAGGTATCAAGGTGTTCCCTGTAGAGGGCCTCTGGAGCTGGGTCAGTGACTCTGGCCTGGCCCTGGTCCTCATTCTGGAGACCACCAACTAGCCAGGCAGAAGGGAAATCTCCCTTCCCAAAGTTACACTCAGCACAAGCCAGAAGCTAGTTGTGTAGGACTTCCTAAGGAGTCCCAGTTTTGAAAAGGAGTATGTAAATATGGTACAGTTTTGAGCACAGGTAGGTTCCAGGGATGAGATGCTACCCACACCATTGTGCACATCTCAGCACTGCAAAGGTGTCTGTCCATTATGCACAGGTATGCTAGTGCATGTAATACAGCAAGATATTTGGCCCCCTGCCAAAGAATGCAAGCAGAAGCATGAGGCTCTCACTGTCTCTCCAGGTTCTTCTCCACCAGACCTTGGGATTCTGGTCCTGGCCAACACCTTTTGAGTCTTGTGCTGTGGTATGGTCTCCATGTTGGTAGCCTCAGCTCTGGATGCACTGATTGATTCCGGCTGTCACAGGTGCCTGCACAGGATCCTTGGACATGTTGAGACTCTCCAGAGGGGTGTGTGTGTGTGTGTGTGTGGTAACTCCTGGCACCAGGGAAAGAGGATCCCTAGTGTGACATGACATCTTGGCTTTTGTCATTCTAGGAGCCAGCAGTAGCAGTGCACCTGACAATGGGCTGCTCAAGCAGTACAGGATGAAAAGCTATCTTCCTCAACTCACAGTGATCTGCCTGTCTCGTCCTCCTTTGTATTGAATTTGAATTCCTCTCAAGAGCAGCTAGTGCTCTCAATTGCTGAGCCATCTCAGCCCCTTGCACATCCCCCTTCCCCCTGAGATCTGTCTGTCTCAGCCTTCTGAGTGCCAGAATAAAAGATGTGCGCCACCACTATTCGGCCTGTATGTACATTCTTTATTTTAAAAATTAATTTACTTTGTATTTTATGTACATGGGTATATTGCCTATATGTGTGCATGCATATCTGTGTGAGGGTGTTGGATCCCCTGGAATAGGAGTTATAGACAGCTGTGAGTTGCCATGTGGGTGCTAAGAACTGAACCCGGGTCCTCTAGAAGAGCAGTCAGTGCTCTTAAACTCTGAGCCAGCTATTCAACCCCCTGCACATGTATTCTTAAAACATACATGCATGTATACATACACACACACAAACCAAAGGATGGAATCTCAGTTCAAAATAATGAACCTGGGGAGATGGCAGCAGGAACGCATCTTAGTTAGGGTTAAAATTGGTATGATGAAACACCGTGGCCAAAGGCAAATCGAAAAGTAAAGAACTTATTTGACCTATACTTTCAACACTGGAGAAAGTCAGTGAAGTCTGAGGAAGTCAGACTCAAACAAGGTAGGAACCTGGAGGCAGGAGCTAATGCAGAGGCCACCATGGAGGGGTGCTGCTTATGGGCTTGCTCCCATGGTTTGCTCAGCCTTTCTTACAGAACAGGGGTGGTGGTGGTGCATCATTGACCATCAATCTAAGAAAATGCTCTATAGGCTTGCCTACAGCCAAGCACTAGCATCTCAAGGTCAGTGCAGGGAGGTCTTGTGTGTAGAGGTACTGCCATGTTTGGAGGACAGACAGCAGTTCACACCTCTCTGCCTCAGTTTCCTAAATGTTCCCTGAGCCCTGAGAAAATAATTTGGTTCTTAATGGTACTGTTGTCCTGGCTGGCTTGGGATTCCCTATGTAGACCAGGACGACTTGGAATTCACAAAGATCCACCTGCTTATTCCTCAAGAGAGCTGGGATTAAAGACACATGCCATCCTGCTGGGCCTAAATTGTACTGTAAACCTTGGGAGCTGGAAAGTTGGCTCAGCTTTTTTAAAAGATGTTTATTCATGCATTTTATGTATATGAATGCTGTCTTCATGCACACCAGAAGAATGAATTTGGTCCCATGAACCACCTTGTGATTGATTGCTGGGAATTGAACTCAGGATATGTGGAGCAGTCAAGCTGAGCCACCTCTCCAGCCCTCAGCTGTTCTTGCATGCAGAAGATCTGGATTCAATTCCCAGCATTACATGATTGCTCACAACTATAACTCATTTCAGGAAATCCGACACCCTCTCTGACCTCTGTCACACACATGATGCACAGATATACATGGATGCAAAACACTTGGAGATATCAAATGATCTTTTAAAAAATTCTTTCTTAAGACAAGGTTTCTGGGGGCTGGAGAGATGGCTCAGAGGTTAAGAGCACTGACTGCTCTTCCAGAGGTCCTGGGTTCAATTCCCAGAAACCACATGGTGGCTCACAATCATCTATGATGACATCTGTACCCTCTTCTGTATACTGTATACATAATAAATACATCTTAAAAAAAAAAAAAAAGGACAAGGTTTCTGTCCCGAAATTTTCTCTGTAGACCACGATGGCCTTGAACTCAGGGATCTGCCTGCCTCTGCTTCCCAAACGCTAGGATTAAAGGTGTGTGTGCACTGCTACTCACCAGGTTAAAAAAAAAATAAGGTACTAAATAAATGTATTGAAATACTGCTGATTTAGACTCTTAGGAGCCTGGCAGATGGGACTCAAGTTTGAGACTACTTTGGTCTACACACGAAGTTCTAGGGCAGACAGGGTTACACAGCGAGTCTGTCTCAAAAAAAAAAAAAGAAAGAAAGTTACTAGGAGAGATGGGCCAGCAGTTGGGGAGTTCTCATCCCCTACTGCTCTTCCAGAGGACCTTAGTTTGATTCCCAGCACCCATGTCCTGTAGCTCATAACTGTCTGTAACTCCAGGGGATCCACTGCTATGTTGTTACAGACATTTTCTGGGGAACCCAACACACACCAGAAAGGGAGCCCTCCACAGATGACAGTAGTAGAGGTTACTTACAGAAGCAGAAATGACACAGACAGCCACATCACTAAGTGTCCACCTCAGCATGAGTGACAGCTCATGAAAGGAGGGACCTGGAGCACACTGCACAGCCTGCAGGTAGCTCCACAGATTGGAGAGTGTCCTCTCCAGTGCCTCAGTTGGTCTGATCCTCTTTCAGGCAGCTGGGATGGTTTTCTTTGTAGCTTGGTTGATCTGAGAATAACTTTCAAGTCTTACTTCTGGGAGGGACGGGCTACTCAATCTGGTCACATTCAGGGACTTCCTGAAATTACTGAGCTGCTTGTCTGTGGGACAAAAAAAATAAGTTCCAATCTGGGAAGAAACTGCTACATACAAATCACACTTGACAAAAACAAATTTTTATTTTTACATTTATTTACTATTAATATTCTATGTACACGTGTACCATAACTTAAGTATGGAGGTAAGAAGACAATTTGTATCAATCAGTACTCTCCTACTGTACAGACTCTGGGGACTGAACTGAGGTGGTTAGGGCAGGTGGCAAACACCTTTACCTGCTTGAGTCCTCTCTCTAACAAAATGTTAAGCAAATTCAACACTAATAATGTTACAAAGGGATAATTTAATAGGTTAACAATATCTATAAATAAAAAAATTAGGAAAATGGGCAAAGGATATAAACAAACAGGCATTTCACCAAAGAACAGACACTAAGGGACTTAACCCTAGTGACCTTTTGTTCCCGTGTGAGTGTGGGTGTCTATGTGCCATGGAGCACGTGTGGAGGTCAGAGGACAACGTTAGGTGTCAGTCCTCACATTCTACCTTCTCTAAAACAGAAGCTTTTTGGTTGCCATTTGTTACTGTGTATTCAGGCCCTGGCTGGGTTCCCCCGCTTTCACTTCCCATTTCACTATGGGAGCCACAGGGGTATGGATGTGTGCTTTATACATGGGTCCAGGGGGCCCTCACACTCAAATGCCAAGCCAGCTCTACCCAAGCAGTTATCTTAATTTTTTTTCTTTTTCTTAACTTTATTTATTTATTATTTATTTGCCTTGGTGTTTGCCTGGAACTGGAACTACAGACAGTTGTTAGCTGCCATGTGGGTGCTGGGAATCGAACCCGGGTCCTCTGGAAGAGCAGATGGTGCTCTTAACCGCTGAGCCATCTCTCCAGACCCTTAATTTTTTTTTTTTTTTTATGGTTGGGTCTCACTGTAGTCCTGGCTGGCCTGGAACTCAAAAGATCTGCCTGCCTGCCTGAAGTCTGTGATGGACCAGAAATATGGCTCAGTGGTCAGGCACTTGCCTCTAATTTCTGTCAATAGCCTTGATGTTTGGCATTTTAGGCTGAGATGATTAAATAACTTGATGGCACTGCCGATGAAGTTTTGGTCAGCCACATCCTGTTCCATAATGATGGACACCATTCTTGTGCCAGAATGAGAACTGGGTGGAATTCCACTTCTTGGAACCCAGCTCAAAGACATTACAAAGAAATGACAAATGCCAGCTGAGCATAGTGGCTCTTACCTGATCCTAGCTACTTGGGAGGCTCAGGTAGAAGGATTCTGATTTTAAAGCCAGCTATACAGTGAATCCCAGGCCAGACTTGGCTGCACAGTAAGACCTTAAATAAACAAGAACAAAGGATAGTCTGAGCTACACAATGCAGCTAACTGTCTCAGACAAACCAAAGGCAGTGGAAGAGCATTTGACTAGTATGTTCAAGGCCTGGGTTCATCCTTAGAACAACTTTACTTAAAAAGTTACCCACTATGCATTAACTAGCAAAAAGACAAGACAGAACCCAAGTGCTTTCTTCCCGAGACAGTTTCATTTAGCCCAGGCTGGCCTCAGACTCACTATATAGCAAAGGATGGCCTTGACTTCCTGACTCTTGTGCTTCCTCTCACCTGCTAGGACTGACTGTACCAGCACACTCAGTTCACTTGGTGCTGGATCTGAGATCTTCCTGCATGATCAGCAAGTACTCTACCAGCTGAACCATTCTCTAAGCCCCAAATGTTCCTAGTTGCTCCTGTCCTGGCTGGCCCACAGGCTAGGGTTCTATAAAGCAGAGAAGATGGATCAGGAGTTCCTTATGAGCTGATACAAAAATATTTTCAAGATATAAAAAAAGAAGTATAGGGAAATAGAGCATGCGAGGGAATGAAATGCTCCCAGGATAAAAACTCGGTGGTTCTGCTTCATGAGCTTCTTTTAGTTGATTTCTCCTTTTCTTTTTGGTATGTTTTCCAATTCAAAACCTATTTCATTCACCTAGTCAAGAATTCTTATTCAAAAATATCTGCCTGTGGATCAGTGGTGGTATAAGCCTTTAGTCCCAGCACTTGGGAGGCAGAGGCTTGCGGAGTTCTGTCAGTTCAAAGCTAGCCTGGTCTTCAGAGTGAGTTCCAGGACAGCCAGGGCAACAAAAAGAATCTGCCACTCCCAATATTTCACATAAAAATGGGTATCAAATGGGTTGGAGAAACAGGTCAGTAGTTGAGTGCTTGTTGCTCTTCTAGAGGATCAGAGTCCCTTCCTAGCATCCACATTGGGCAGCTTACAACTGACTGTAGCTCCAGTTCCAGGGTATCTAAGGCTTTTCTGACTTCTTGATTTCCATGGGCACCTACATGCGACACACACACTCATATTAAGAAATAAAAAAGTATCTACACCTCAGTCCTTTGGAAGAGCAGCAAGTGCTTTTACAGGCTGAGCCCTCTCTGTAACTCTGACTATGTGCATTTAGAACAACTGTCCAGATCCCTTCAGACTTCCTGCACCTGCCTGGCCCCAGTGGATGCTAGGTTTTGCATCCTTAGCACTTAAGACCTTACTCCAAGGAGACTGGTGAAGAGACACTTTAACAGTCTCTTGGATTGGATCTGTACACATGTTCTCTACAATTCCAGCTGCTGGCAGTCTGGCTGGTACCTATCTGTCCTGGTCCTTGTGGCACCTCAACCAATCCCACAGACTCTCTAAAGGGATGTAGTACAGCCATAATATGCTGCCCAGGAGACCTATTTATAGCTGGCAAGGGATGTCTGGAAGACTGTGAATATAGCATCCCCATCATCTCTTTGAGGCTTACAGGCAGCTGGCTCAAACTTGTTTCTGATTTGTGTCCACAGATTCTATCTCAGTTCCAGAGAAGAGACCTGCAGATGGCAGCCAGGGTGTTCTGTCCACTATGTTGGCGGTGGTGGCTCTTGGCTAAACCATTCCACCAGGCAATGGATCAATTCAGGTTTTTTGCTCAATATTGGAGGGGAGCCCCTTCTTAGGGTAGTGATGCACCTCACAAACAAGTGTCTGCTTAGAATGGAGGTGGACACTTAAGACCCTGAGCTGTGGTGATAGCATCGCTCAGCAGTCCCCTCGCAGTCAACTACTGTCTCCTGGACCTTGAGCTGCGTAGTTCCCTGCAGGGAGGTCCTGGTTATATCAAGAGACCCAGGGGTCAGAAAGATGACTTCAAGTAAAGGCCTACCTGGATTTGATCCCTGGAATCCAGGAAAATGACTGACACCAGTCATCCTCTGACCTCCAGGACCATAATGTGCACGAGGCAACCTGTATCACCACCGGAAAGAGCACGAGCTGGGCTTGCAATCCATCTCTAGTGCCACCTACCACACTAGAGTAATAGTTTAGCTGGTTAAGTCTTAGAGCTTTTCAACATTCCAGATCCAAGAGAAAAAAACCCAAATGGGATTATAAACCCAACCCTACTCTGATTTTCCTTTATACCGCCCCCTGCCCCCTCAAATGAGATGAGGTTTGTGTCTCCCTGGGCTTCAACTTACAGAGACTTGCTTCTCTGCCTCCTAAGTGCTCAGACTAAGGGTGTGTTCAACCATATAGGGTGAATTTCCCTTTAAACAGAAGAGGCTCCAGGCTTTAAACCCTTAGCATACAGTAAAAGCAGGCAACAGTACAGGTACTTGCTTAGCTTGCAGAAATCCTGGGTCCCATTCCCAAGATCACCCAACTCTGCATGGTGGTTGAACGCTTATTATCTAGTACTTAGGTGAGTTACCCTCAGCTACAAAGCAAAGGCCAGGACGAAGTGTAAAACTCCTTTCTCCAAAAACGGTACAGAGGCTGGGGACAACTGAGAGCTTGTCTGTCTCCCACGACTAAAATCCTTGTCCTCACACCAGAAAATGGGGCGTGGTTTCAAACAGGAGTCAGAAGTTCAATGTAAAGGTTTAGACACCACACTGTTCCAGTCCCAGCCAGGGAAGCCTTTCTCGTGCAATGGATCTTTAGGCCAGACCAAGGCTGCAGGGGGTGTGACTAAGGAGTCTTAGGGGCTCTTGAGATTTTTTTCCCCTCTTGATGGAAGGACTTTCTGAACCTTGATGTGAGACCTGGATCTTTCACTCCCTTGCAGGGAATTTTTCTTTTTGTCAGGGAGGAGTAGGGACACTGCCCTTTCAGAGGGGATGCTCAACTTCCAGTTTTGAGGAGTCCTTCTACTGGAGACCAGCCAGGGTGGAGCTTCTCCAGGAACTACTAGGAATGCCAGCCTGCAGCTTAGCTGGACATGGAAACTGCCCTCCAAGCAGCATCTTGCTTCCAGATGGCTGCCTCAAGTATACTACTGTCTTACTGGGTTTAGCAGCCACTACACAGGCAAGGCCCTTTTACTTCCAGTCACTTGATTAGCTCTCCAAAAGGTAGCCAGTCTATTCGGAAGTACTTTTTTTTTTTTTTTTTTTTTTTTTTTTTTTTTTTTTTTTTTTTTTTTTTTTTTTTTTTTTTTTTTTTTTTTTTTTTTTTTTTTTTTTTTTTTTTTTTTTTTTTTTTTTTTTTTTTCTAAGACCTAAGGACAAGATTGTAAACTGCAAACCACCTGAAGGTCAGATGATGCCCTGGAGATGGGGTCATATGAAGATCATATCTGAACCTAAGAAAACTGTGGTGATGAAGTCTCTTTCCATGCCTTCAATTGAGTAACTTTGAAAGTGCAAACGGAGGATTCCTAGGGTAATTTGGTCACCTTTACTTCCAATCATTCTCACAGAGCCCTACAACCACTACAATAAACTTGAGTCTTGAGATCAAGTTCTAGCTTATTGCCAAGTAGCCAAGACAGTGGGTGCCACTTGAACCCAGCTTCCCTGTAGCTGTGGGGAAATGCTATTTTAAGACTTAAAGCCAATTGCTATGCTGGAGTGTTCTGGAATGTTGTCTTAGGCAGTCTTTGCCCTTTATTTGTAGCTTTTGGGATTTTCCAGATCTTTCACACCAATGCTGTATTGAACCAGGCTTCCAGTTGGTACCAGCTCTGAACAGCAGGGTTAGAAATAGTCGTAAGGGGTACAACCAATCATTGCTCAAAATGATCCTCTGTGAAGTTCAGTCAACAGTAAGGCATTTTTCATCATCACAGGCTAAGGGCAGAGAGCTACTTGGAGATTTTGGGCCCCATTTTGGCAGTGAGGCAGAGGCAGAGGGAGGACTTGTATGTAGGCTAGATCACTTGATGAGCAGCCAGGACACTCACTTCTTGGAATGCTTCAGCTGTTAAGTTCCCATCTTTAAATACGTGAACTCTCACTATATCGAGAGCTCAAATGGACACACTTAGGCAAACAAGGGGTCTGTATTTTAGAGAAATAGCTGCATCAATCTTTTATGCCCTTCATGACAGTGATAGATGCTCGAAGGGGAGAGCAACAGCCGCCCACTGCAATCATAAACTAGAACTTACAGCCACACAAAAGTTCACGTGCAAAAAGGCAAGTACCTCTGGGATTAAGATTTCTTAGAAAAGTCTATGAGCTCTTTAAAGCTTAGAGTTCCAGGTAGTTTCTAAAGTGCAAGGTGGCAGCCTGTGTGGTGAAGTTGAATGACTGTCAGATTCAGCCAAAAGCAAACAGGAGCAACAGGGGTTCTTTCAAAATGGCTTTTATTGAGACACTTTCAGAGCTTCGGCACTGTTTCCATTGGGAACCCATTTCCACTGCTACAGGTCTAACCTCCTTTTGGTGCTGGAGGTTTCACACCCATCCATCCACTTGGCAAGGCAGTACCAGGCCTCTGCTAAGATGTTCAGGCAGGACCACTTCCACGCAACCTCCAACAGTCTTACTTGTTAGTGGTCCTTGCAGATCTTGGGCTAAATTCTCACAAGTGGGAGGTGGCTTACATATCAGTGGTGTTTCTGATTAGGTTATCTGTAGCGTGTGACTATGGAGATAACCCTCCCTGAACCATAGGTGCTGCACACATTCATAATGTATCCCGGCAAGACTGATTTAGAAAAGTCCATGCTAGAACTGTGTATTTCCTTTACTGTTTTCAAGGCAGGAAACGGTTTTTGTTGGAAAGAGGCTGAGGAGTCCTGTGCCTCTGACCTACCACGGTGTGGAGAGAAGATCGATCCTAAATGCCAGGCCACTTCTGCCTCCTTAAAGCATTCTGCCTTTAGCCTGTTCTCGGAAATATCTGTGCAGTAAATCTACCAGCTCCTTCAATACCAAGTGTCCCCAAATGTGTGCTCTCTAGTCTTTCTCTTCAGAGCAAAAAGGACTCCAGAGGCAAAGCAGCTGCTTGTTTGGTACAACTGTTGCCATAAGGTGGGAATTAACAGTACATCAGGGGCCAACATATTTACATTCGCCACCATGACATTTACATACAGACCCAAGCACTGCTCCTTATCAAAAGGGGAACTGAAAACCTCAAAAATGTTTACTTTTGCAGCAAAAAGGAAACATACACACGCATGAAAACAATTTGTAGCTGGTACCTGGAGAGAAAATATGCTTAGGCAAATGACAGACTGTAGTTTTCCACAAGTTTTCTTCGTAAGTGTGGCTTCCATCTCTGCTCAGGGTGCCGTGGCATCAAACAGCAAGAGATATATTGGACACACAGGACTGTCTTGTGTAATAAAAGCAAATATTTACATTAAGCACAATACAGCAATTTATTTAGATGCTTAAAATGAATACAAAGAGAAATAAAGACCACAAAATCATACATACTACAACAGTGTGTCATATATTAGATGGTATAAATGAATACACCCGGTGGTGCTCAACTAAAGAGGAAACTAAATATCCCAAATGCAGCACTCAACTGTGCTTGCTGCTCTGATACAACACTCTTACAGATCTAAAAGGTGTCAAAATTAGTAGCTGTAAAATCAATCTTTGCATGTTATTTTAGCTTAAAAGGTCTCAGAAAGAGATCTGAAATATCAGTTTTGACAATTGTAATGTCAAGGATATTCAGAACAAGAAAAAATTCTATAATACAGGAGAGTCCAGATATATATCTTATGTTGCTGGCCTCTGTTGCAAGATTGTACAAGGTATGTGCAAAAACTAAGTCTGTCCAAAGGTCCGTACTATCGCAGGGTCAAGCTTCTGCTAGGTAAACTAGATATAGCATTTATCACACAGCAAGGGCAACACTAAAAACCAATCTATGACGGGCACACAGTAACAGTGTCATAAGCATCACTTGAGGTCTAAAAGACTGTACAAATATACATTTCAACTATTCAGAATGAATACATGAAAAAAGGTCCATGTTCCCAAGTCTACTAGACACACCTGACTGGTAGCATGTATGCCCGCCCTGTACTACTATGTGAATCAGGGTAAGGCTTTCCCAAGACATCCAACCAAACATCTTAACCAAAGGAAAATGCTGGAAAGGCAAGTAATGAACTGCTTTTCCCTGTGTGCATTCATGAGCCACCAGTTTGTTGGTTTTTCACACTTCATGAGTCTACCAGAGAAGGGTCTGAAGCAAGATCAACCAATCACATGTCACAGACTTAGAAATAACCACTAGAGCGATAGTGGTCACATGTCCCCAACAGCCTGACTGATCAGTCCTTGCAAGGCAGTGTCAGTTAAAGACAGCTTTGCAGTCAGAATAGAGGTCCAGGATGCAACATGGCCCATGTGCCGTGGCATGCCAGGCCCTCAGGCTTGCTGGCTACTCAGTTTTACTCCAGTTAAGCTGCCATGCATGGGATCAGCAACTCCATCAGTCATGCTATCAAACTGTTCCCCATCCTCACTGTCAATTGTGCTATTCTGCCACTCGATCTGTGGGTTTGGTAAGCGCTCTGCATTCTCAGATGCATTTTCCCACTGTGACTGGTCCTTGGACCAAAACCCTTCAACTTTTCCATAGGAACTATTCTTCCATTTCAACTGCTCTGTGTCATCTTGCACCGTAGCCTTTTTTTTGGCAGCTGGCTTACTGCTCCTTGCATCTTCACTCTGCGAAGACTCATCAGACCAGGTTCCTGGCTTCATTTCACATGTGTTATCCTCAAAGTCTGAGATCTGTTGGGAACCAGGACCACTCTCAGATGGTGGTGAAGCACCATCTTTCCACTCAACCACATCATCTTGGTCCACCTCACTGTCAGAGGCATCATGCATTAGTTTGGCTGGTTCCTCAGTCAATTGGACAGTTTCATATTTCGAACCATCCTCCTCCTCCTCTTTTTGGTCTAGCTTCTCAGATTCCAAAGTATCCTCAGGAATTACCTTCGGGACATGCTCCTCTGGATTATCACTAGAAATTTTAGGCTCAACTTCAAAGACAGGGTCAAAAGGACTGTGACTTCCATTGGATTCTTCTTCTAAATGCTCAAAACCATCTGAGAAGCTGTCATCTTCCTTCCCAAGATTCAGCTTTTTGTCAACAGTCTTACTAGCATTGACTCTTGAGTCCTTCTCGTCATGGTTTTCAAACAGCCACTCAGCATCAAAATCCATCTCGTGTTTGACTTTATTTAACTCTTTCATGTTAAAGCCTAGCAGCACACCAGGCTTGTACTTCTCACAGTCACGAACACATTTCTTCCTCTTGTTACTGAAATGAGAAGCAATGTCACTCTTCCACAGCCACAGACTGGCAGCTAACTTCTCAATTTCTCTCCTGGTGGGATAGGGCTGTTTGTTGAAGTACTTTGTGAGAAAGCCTTTCCTAGCTTCGTAAGAATCATCTTCATGACCCTTGGGGTCTAAAGCTAAAACAACAGGTTCTTCAGGCTTCTCTTCAACACAGCTGGGGGAATCACTATCATCCTCCAGCTTTCGCTTTTTTAGCAGAGGAAACTCCATCTGCTCATATGTGCGCTTGACAGGGGCCAGGCCTGGAGACTGATTGAGCCGAGAAGGTGCATTTGTCTTGTCCTGGCCATTCTGGGTTTTTCCAACACCCCGGCAGTGGACTAGATGCAGGGTGATGGTTGAGGCTGTCATGTTGCTAGTATACACACCAAGGCAATGGATACATTTGTAGGTTAGCTTTTTCTCAACTGGATGAACTGTCTGAATAACCTGGTGTCTTTCTCGCAAATGATGTGCAAGTGCATCAGATATGGGTCCTTTAAGAATTGAAAAGCATAGAGGGCAAAGGGTTTTCCCAACATCTTTTTTATAGGGCACTGCAGCTTGAGGTGAACTTTTAACAGGGACATCAGCTTTTTCCTGAACTTTTGGCTGCGGCTTTGGAGGAACTGGGGCATTATTTTGGGCATGGTAAGCAACTGATTCAGCTGGGGCATCCCTCAGGTTGTATGTGGTCACCAGGAGATGGATGTTGGTGTGACTCCCCTGTTGCAATGTCAAATCAAAGCTCAAAGTAGAATCCGTTTTAGGTCCCATCTCTTCATCAATGTGAACCATTCGCATGTGTGCTGCCATCTTTTCCACATCATTGAAGGTTGAGCGGCAATATGGGCAAGACAGACCATGAATTAACATATGGTTGAGCAAGGTATCTGTGGGCAAATAGCGATTACAGTAGAGGCATTTGCTAGTAAAATTGTGTATTTTCATAATGTAGTTAGCTACTGCTGGGACTTTCTCAGCTTTATGTTCCTTTTCAAAGTGAACACTATAGACATTCTCAGGAAAAAGCTCATTACAGATTGTACATATTTTCCACTTCTGAGTGGCACAATGGTTGCTTGGAGGAGGGCCTGTAGCTGCTGGTGGAGGTTTAGAAGCAGACTGACCTAATACTCTAGATGCCTGTGACTGAGACACAGAGGGAGACTTCACCTGGCCTGGGGGCAGAGAGGTGTTGGCAGTCTGCAAGGAGTACCTGGCTGCTGCCGGCGGCCTCTGCTCAGCACCTAGCCCGTAGGACCTCCCGTTTCCACTTGGAAGTAACTGTTTCACAGACTGAGACTGCTGAGGGATGGAAACTGGAGCATTGCCACCTAGACCCAGCCTCACTGATTGGCCAACACCATAGCTCTGCCCCACAGATTTGACTCCATAGTTGTTTTGTTGCAGGTGAACATTGGACATCATGTTGACTCCTGTTGAGTTTAAGTTAGGCTTTGGTATTGACAATCGATTCACCATCTGCTGTGATGGCAAAGACCGGACATTTCCAGAAGCAAGGGAACTGATTCTTGGTGGAAGTCCCATGCCCTTTTTCTCTTGCGGCTTGGGAGCAATCAGCATCAAGGGTTTGGCTCGGGGAACTACAACATTTGTGTGCCCGATCATGGCAGTGACCTGATAGCCTATGCGTTCATGGTCCTCAATGACATGCTGCACCAAAGCTTCATAGGACTTGGGCATGAAAAGGCATCGTTTGCAGTGGATGTTACACTCCTCTCGGGCATTTGCGCTCAGGGGGACTGCACCATTGAGTGATTTTTCTCCTGCCTTTGCTATGTATGGTGCTGCCACGTGCTGAAAGTGTTCCCTGTAGATGTGCTTCCTGACGATCTCATAAAGAGGGTCTCGGTAAGTGCACTTCTTGCAGTAATACACCGCTTGCTCTACACTGTCAGCCTGCTTAGGTTTAAGGCCATCGTTTTTGTTTTTATCTTTGAAAGTGCTGAGGCTGCTACTTGGTGCGCTGGAGTTTGGAGCATGAAATATTTTAATATGTGTTTCCAAAGTCTTTTTATCTGCATTGAAGGTACAGTAAGGGCAATTAAGGAGAATTCTATTTTCAAAGTCTTCACTATGGACATTCCGAAAATGACTTTTGTAGGCAGAGAAGAATTTTGAGGAAAATGGACAAGCACTGCAGCAAAAAGGTTTTGTCCGATAGTCCTAAAAAATAAATGAGACAAAACAAAACAGAATATGGAATGAGAAGGCCACTTGAGGCAGGAGTTATAGGCTTTAAGCACCTCCCCACAGGCATTCCCAGAAATTTTGCAAGGCAATGATTTTTGGAGGTTTCTCCTGCTGGAAAACTAAAAAGAGAAACTCAAGGAACTCAGATGCATTTTGAATCAAATACCTTTATTATTTGTGACCTTGTGACCAGTACTAAGTTCTTGCTCATTTCTATAAAAAAAAATGGCTAGTTGTATTTGTTGGGTGGTTTCAGGGAGAAAAGAAAAGGTTTCAAGAAAAACATTTTATTGCTAAAAACAACCAGAATAAATCATGAAAATCCCCTATTTTGTGGGCCAGTAATCTGCTCAGGCTTCAGACACTTTTATAAGCAACACAGGTATACTTTTCTCTTTTCTACCATGTAACAATTTTCATTTAAAAAAAGAAAATCTCTAAGTTTCTTCTCCAATCTAAAGCACAGTGTATTCAGACTTTGCTAAGGATCAAAAGGCTCCAAACCGGAAACATTGGCCTCTGTCTACTTCTTCTCCGGCAGGACACTTCAAAAGGCCAATGAGGGCTGAAGAGACAGTTCAGGGGTTAAGAGCAGTGGTCGCTTTCACACAGGATCTGGGTTTGATTCCTAGCAACTTCAAGGTAGCTCTCCACATTGTAGTTTCAGGGTATCTGGTGATCTCTTCTGACCTCTGAGGGCACCAAAGCATGTACACAGCACACAAATACATATTCAAGCAAAATCAATCATCCAAAAAAAGTATTTCTTTTTTTTCCCCTTCAAAAATGCCAATGAAAAGCCAGGCATGGTGGTGTATTCTTTTAATTCCAGCACTTGGGAGGCAAAGGCAAGTGGATCTGAGTCTGAGGCCAGCCTGGTTTATAAGAATGAGTTGCAAAACAGTAGGGCTATGCAGAAAAACTTTGTCTCAAAAACAAAACAAAACAAAAAACAACCCCTACCAACCAACCAACCAATAAATGACCAATGAATTAGTAGCTGTTTAATCCTGCTAAAAAGTTAACTAAGACTGTTCTGTAGACAGAGGGCAAAGCATTCAGAAGCCATGGTATACTAGAGCACACTGACATTCAAGATTAGCTTTCTTTCAGAATTAAAATCTCAAATGGGTAAATTTATACGAGATAAACAATCATCTTTTTCTCCTGTTTTTCATAAACTATTTTGAGCCAAAAGGAGTTACTCTGCATTCCCTCTCAGCTCCTCAGGTGGTGTAGCAAAGTACGCCTTTAATTTCAGTGCTGAGAAGACAGAGATAGGTGGAATTCTGAGTTTCAGTGTAGCTAAGGTTGGACAGACCCTGTCTTCAAAAGCAAACCTTCTCTAGAAAGGCCTTCTCTTGTAAGAATGCTGCTCAGCACCTCTCCCTAGGGCATCATGTAGCGTTCAAAGCACAAAGAATAAAATTACTTGCACAAAGTACAAAACTAGAAAGGGAGTTCACAATGACTTTCTCCATGGAAAGAAGTACACTTACAATGTTATTACCCACTCCCACCTGAAACAGGGTATGTGTAACAGCTCTGGCTGTCTCTGCTTTACCACTACCACCCAACCCTGTTATCACATCTTAATTATGGATACACTGGCATCAATAACTATCCTTCTGAATGCACAGGTACAAAAAAGGTCCTGTCACTGCCATTCTAGGGGTCACCTACCATACCCTCCCATAAAGATTAGGTGTCCTCAGTGGGGATGTAAGTATAAACAAAAGTAAGTATAAAAAGAAGGTTGAGTGTAAGTGGGCTGTGCTGCCACAGGCCTAATTTCAGCTCTCAGGAGGCAGAGGCAGAGTCAGGTAGATCTCTGAACTGGAAGCACGACTGATCTACACAGTGAGTTCCAGGACAGCCAAGGCCTACACAGAAAAGTGGTTTCTTTTTCTTTTTCTTTTTTTTAAAAAAACACTTTTATTTATTTATTTGCCTTGGTGTTTGCCTGGAACTGGAACTACAGACAGTTGTTAGCTGCTATGTGGGTGCTGGGAATCGAACCCGGGTCCTCTGGAAGAGCAGACGGTGCTCTTAACCGCTGAGCCATCTCTCCAGCCCCCGAAAAGTGGTTTCAAAAACAACAAAACAAACAAAAATTGTGATTTTTCTCTAGAAAGTAAAGGGTAGTAACAGAGAGGACAGCAGGTGGGTGGCTGCACACACACTGCTGAAGAGTGCTCCTTAGAAAAGAAAGCAGGAAGGCATTGTGGAGGGATACTATATACCACAGGTTCCCAAACTTTGCTATTTCAGTTTTGTGAGACAGTATCTCATTTGCCCAGGATAGCCTCGAACTTGTTATATAGAATGTTCCTGACCTTTTGAACCTGCCTCCATCTCTCAAGCACTGAATTAGAGGTGTGTGTCACCATGTTTGGTTTATATGGTGCTGGAGATCAAGCCTGGGGTTTTGTGCAGGATGGAGAATGCTCCACCACTGAGCTCCTTAGTTCCAACTTCAGAAATTTTAAGAAACAAAATCTCTGTTCATTCTTCTAATTTGAAGTTTCAGTCCAGTAACAACCAACACCTCAGGTTTCCAGCACTAGGGGAACAAGATGTTTGTACTACTGTTCCCTTTCCACAGCAGGCCACTGCTCGGACACAGCTGTCACTATGCAAGGTTCAAGTGCAAGATGGACAGCTCCTATGAGACTTACCTGATTTTTTGTAAGTGAAGGGTCCCACAGTCCTACATCCTCCCATGTAGTGTTTTTCAAATAAAAGTCATTAGGTTCAAACTGTTTAAAATCCTAGAAAAACAGTGAGAGAAATTTACAAAAACATAGTGGTATCAAGTCCAGCCTGACCCAACACCTAAATTCTACCTCTTTAACCAGTGTGGAGGGCATAGGAAGGTAACCACTGAGAACTAATGCAATGGGGCTGAGGCTCAGCAAATGCAAAAGGCACGTGCCCAGGGTCCAGAGAAACTGCCCCAAGTGCAGATGGGAAGGCTCCAGTCAACAGCAGTTCCATTAATCACATAACTCACCAGTCACAACACTGGGCGGAGGAGGGATCTGTGCTAAGAGCCCTGAAGGAGTAAGAATCTAGCTTGGCAGCAAAAACAAACAAATAAATGGAAGGATGAATCTGGAAGAAAATTCAGATTTTTAAACCCAGAAAGAAAGTAAGCAACATGCCGTTCAACTTATACTCTAATATGAAATTGTAATGTTCCTCCTCTATGACTAAGAAGAAAGTGAGGTGAATGGTTCATAACTGTAGGTGAAAGTTAAAGTATATGCAAACTTCAGAATACCTATTAGCACTAGTGGGAGGAGCAGACCCAGTACAGAACAGGAAAGACACTTGACTGTATATTTATTTGGAAAGGTTTCACCCATCCCCAAGTATAGATCCATGTGAATATGAAGAGCTGCCTCTACCCTGGGAACAAACCGCTAGAAGCCCATTTTTGAGAAGCTTCAGTTTCCAGGATACATCCCTGACTACTCTGCGTGGGACTCAGGGAGAAGAGAACTTGGCTCATGAATTAAGTGTACATCAATTCTAGCCCCGACCTGTATCCTCAGCACTTGCCCCACACCAAGAACTGTATAGGGCAGTGGGATAAATGGCTAAGCAGGGCCACTTTAGTCCAGCCAGTAGGAACCTAGACTGTGGGGGAGGAAAATCACTTTAAACACTTTGGGTTGGAGGTTGTGTTCAACTAACTGTAAGATCTGGAGTAAGGAGGTCTGGACAAGGAGGAGATGCCTCTATCTATCTCACGGGGCTTGAAATGCTCAGAATAAAAAGGCTAGGGAACAGTCTGGAAAGGCCAAACTGCTACATAAGGGCAAGATAAGTCTTTGATGGGTCAGAAGGTTGAAAAATGCTCAAATCCTAAGGAAAGAGATGGCAAACACCCAGACAACCATGCCTCAACAGTCAGGTCAACAGAAACACTCAGGCCTATGAGAACAAAAAAAGAGGTTCTGCAGTTCCCACTACCTCTTCCCTAACTGTGAGCCTGAAACCACTGCTTCCCCAATTCCTATTCTGTAGACCAGAGACAAGAATTCCTAGAGCCCCTTAAGGTTATTTCAACAACAAAGTTCATAGACAATTTTAGAGAACCTCATTTGTGTGCTGTCTGTGCATATTCTCCTTGCTGTACTGTTTTTGCCTCAGGATGTAAAGATGAACATGCTTTCAGAAAAAGGGAGTAAGCTCTATTAAATGAGAAGGTTTTGGTGAAGCTCAAAGTGCAGTTAAAATTCACCATCATACCTAACAGTGAATCATCTTGCCCATGGACACAGTATTGGATCAGAAGCTGAACCACATTAAAATTTAAAAATGGCATGCTACTTACTTCTATATGTTCTTTACAGTATTCCAACCCAATGTCACTAAGTATTTTTTTCACAGTTTTCCGGGCTTTTCTTAAACTGCCAAGATTGTTGACAGGAAGTTGGAACATAGTTTCTATTGGAAAAAAAAATTTAAGTCAAAGTCAAAACATGAACAACTTGTCAAAATTACTAATTCAACTGATGACAGGATCCCAAACCCTGGTTCCTTCAGGTGAGAAGATATCCTTATCTAATATATGGAACACTTAAAAAAGGCAGGCAAAGGTGAGTGCTTGTTGGCCTTCTCTGTCCTATTAGAGGACACTTTTACCACAAGTCTAGGCGCACAAGTCTGATTAGGCTTTAACACTCTTTAAGAGATGAATCTGAAGTTGGAGAATGAAACAATATCAATCAGCTATCTCAAACCAAACCAAGTATGCTTTTTCTCCTTGTGATGTTGAACCTACAAAACCACTCAGAACTTCACAGTACCACACAGCTTTGAGTGATGAGGGGAAGATTTTGCTTTCTGAACCGTCAAGGCAACAACACTCTCACAGAAGCAACATGACATTCAATGACTGTCTCCTCCTCAAATCCAAGACCCAAATGGTGGTGCAACCTGTTCCTTCGGTGGCAACACACCCAGGCAAAGGACTCACCAGGCAGCAGAAGAGATACTAAGAAGGGGAAAGCCTTGCTTGTGGCCTCAGCACATGGTGGCATCTATAGGCTTTCTGGGATCTTTTAAAAAGCAAAATGACTGTTGTGTGTGAGTATGTAAGGAAATAAAAAAAGTTGCTTAACTGTCCCAAATACAAAGGCAGAAAGAAATGTAGATCCATTTCCCAACTTTCTTAAAAACAAAAGCTACTTGTATTTATGTAAGAAAACTGAATTAGTATAATTTGAGGTGAGATTTTTGTAAGGCTCTGGATGTGATCTTAATTGTTTTAATACTCTAAATTCAACATAACTTTGCAGAATAAAGTAGCTTTAAGACCAAAGCTAGCAAAAAACCAACACCAAAGTACCAGTGGTTCAGATTTGACAAATCTCAGTTTTCTAATTGTAACCGTGTGTCACCTTTACTGGCTGCCAAGCTCAAACTTGGGGATGTTCTCATAATCACTAGTCCCAGAACACCCTATTATGAAGTACCAAAGTTTAGCATTTCCCAGCCTTATTCTCCAGATGAACCCCTGTGAGCTAATGACCATGGCTAGGAATGAGTGGTCCTTTCCCCAAGATGGGGCAAAATTACTATTTTTCCTTCATGCTCCTTGAGCCTTAATATGAATCTGTGTTTAAATTACTACACATGGGGCTGGAGAGATGGCTCAGCAGTTAAGAGCACCATCTGCTCTTCCAGAGGACCCAGGTTCAATTCCCAGCACCCACATGGCAGCTGACAACTGTCTGTAGTTCCAGTTCCAGGCAAACACCAAGGCAAATAAATAAATAAATAAATAAAGTTAAAATATTTAAAAAAATAAAATAAAATAAAATAAATTACTACACATAACATAAAAGGACTCAAATGATTTTTTTCTCAGACCTTTACCTGTTAAGTACTTAAGGGTCAGGGTGGGCTAGGTGACAACACACTTGTAATCCTAGCACTCAGATGGATGAGGCAGGAGGATCATGAGCTAGAGACCACCTACATCCTTAAGTCCTGCGTACTAACACCCTGACAAAAAAAAAGCATCAAAACCTCCTTGAACTAGAAACCTCAACAAGGAGACCATATTTTGAAAACAGAGGAAAAAAACAAAAACCCTGCACAGTACAGAAGAACAGGGTGGTGGTATACTTTCTTCCAATCCATCCTTTGGTCACCAACCCCTCTGCTTAGTCTTTCAGTTTGTTAAGCTGGCAGTGTCTAACAAGTCCTTGCCAAAGAGAACCTTCTTCCAGCACGTGGCACAAAAAGGGCAAATTGTCCAACTTAATAAAACTATACTCTTGTTCAGCCACTTCCAGACACCGAAACTTTGCAGGTTATGGTGCACACAGTAGGTTCTCAGGCAGCAGCAGGTTTTAAAGAAAACTTTGTTCTTCAGCCTCAGTCAGAACTACTCCTGCCACCAATGATGTGCTATCAGTCAGGACTCAGGTGAGCAACATGTTTCATCTCTGCAGTACACAAAACTGTTCATGTGCTCAAAATATGGCTGTTGGGTGACTGAAAAGCAGAGAGGAAAATGCCCAAGGCAGCACTCACTGTGCCCACATCTCTTTCTAGACCTATGAGCAAATGCACTTAAACTTTGTTGCCACCAAAGTCTTGGTGGAATCAACAGGCAGGTGGGACAAAGAGAAGTGAATTAGTCAAGAGGAAAAGCAGGATAGATTAGAGAGAAGTTTGTGAAAACATTCAGTAATTCCACAAAAAATTCTCTGGCCCCAACAATCAAAACGCTATATATAAAGTCAATTGCTAAATTATAAATAATTTCAGGGGCAGGACTGTTCAGTTGGTTAAAACGCAGTGCTAATAATTTTGGGAATGCTCAATGAAAGTGTCTTAGTCAAGCCATGTTCTAACTGGAAGAGCTGCATCGTATAGACTAGGCTGACCTCCAGCTCACAGACCTTGGCCCTGCCTCCTGGGCGCTGACTAAAAGCATGTGCCACCACTCCTGGCTTACAACCAACTTTTAAGAATGATTTAAATTCACTTTGAATGAATGAGTAATACTCCTTTCTCAATCTCACCTACACCTAAATCAGAGGGCAGGAACATCACAGTGTAACCCAACTCAAACTCCTACTTTTGTGTTTTATTAGAAAGCAAGAGTCTAATGACTGCAATGAAAATCTGACATTCACCTTGGCCTTAAATATATATATGAATTAAAACTATGTAAGTAACAAAGGATGTCTGATCCTCTTTCTCCCCCCAGATTCCAAAAGCAATTACTTCAAGCATCAAGAGGGTAAACAGAAAACAGCCCCGCTGTAAGCCAACCCTGTAAAAGGACAAAGACCATAATCCAGTATCAGTACCAGGCAATACTGAGCAGAGCCTACGAACTGAATGACTAATTACAGATTCTACCTCAAGTCTTAGATTCATTCAGAGGTGGAGTAGGTTCTTAGGAAGATAGAGGAAGACACAACAGTAACATTGACAACTTAGCTCAAGAAAGTCTGCAGACCCGAGTGGAACACAAAGCACCAGTGGGGCTTGTCTATGTCAGCGTCCCTGTCAGCTACTAAGTCAGGATGGCACCACTAAATTTTAGTTTATTTTTAGAACTACAGAAGATCAAACAACAAAAACAAAACAATAGACACAGGCATGGGCTGGCAACTATACAGTAAAGCAGCTGTCTAGGGTCCAGGAAGCCATGGATTTGATTTCCTGCATCTCAAACAAGCAAGCACACAAACCAACAAACAATGCCCCCCCCCCCAATACCTCCACTAAGTAAAAGAAACAGAAAGGAAACACAGCCAGCTGGAAACATTGTCTGAACACAACAAAAATCCTCAAATCAACACATCCAAGTTACACTGAAGCCATCCAGAGAGTGCAAGTGTGTCCTTAAAGCTATTTTGTTTCAATATGCACTTAAAAAACTATGTACTTATGTATATGGGTGTTTTGTCTGCATGTACATTTGCACACTAGCAGAAGGCATTGGATCCTAAAAGACTATAGTTAATAGATGGTTGTGAACTACCATGTGGGTGCTGGGAATTGAACTTAGGATCTCTGTAAGAGCAGCCAGTGCTTTTATGCACTGAGCCATCTCTCCAGACCCCTGCTCAGTATGTACTCCTACTTGGTATTTCTAGACCTCTAATGACTATCCAGGCTAACTGAACAAACCCCAAATCAAACAGCAAATATGATACACAGCCAACTAACCACTCTCCCCTATATTGTCTCTCTCACCTTCCTATCTTAGCCCAGTGGATCTAACACTTAACCAATATCCATAATCCCAGTATTTGGGAGGTAACAGACAGTTGGAGCAGGCATTTAAGGCTAGTTTAAACTAAATATCAAGTTAGAGGCTATGAGAGAGCCAGGCTCAAAAACAAAGTACGGTCATATGGGTGAGATATACACTTGCTGTGCAAGCCTGTGGACCTAAGTTTGATCCCTAACCCTAACCCTAACCCTAACCCATGAGAGAACCCATTTCTGAGATTTGTCCTCTAATCTTTTACACATGTACCATGCCCTCACTAAATATTTAAAAAGATCATAGCAACAGCAAAACTTTCTTTGTCTTCAGACTTTAGCCTCTTCCTCAACTATTCTAGGATCTGGATCCGAAGCAGATTTATTTTTTATTTTATGTGCATTAGTGTTTTTAATGCATGTATGTCTGTGTGAGGGTGTCAGATCCCCTGAAGAGTTAGAGTTAGAGACGGTTGTGAGCTATCATGTGAGTGCTGGGAAAGAAACCCAGGTCCTCTGGAAGAACAAGCAGTCAGTGTTCTTAACTGCTGAGCCATCTCTCCAGCCCCCAAACTTATTACTTATCCCATGTTTTAATTAAAGTATTTGTAAGGCTGATATATTTGTACTTCTCTTGTATAGGGTCTTTCTTCATAGCCCTGACTGTCTTTGAACTCAAAGACCCATCTACCTTTGCCTTCCCAGTGCTACATTAAAGGCATACACCATAAGACACAGTATTTGTACTTTTTTTTCTTTGCTCTATAAAGCCTTGCTAGACCCTTCCTCCAGCAAGCCACCATATATCAAAAGGCTCCTTTCAGTCTGGAAGTGATCACCTACAAACTACAGACGTGCTGCCATTGGGAAGCAACTCACTCTTTCCTCTGCTAGCATGGGGAGAGACCTTCGGGAGCTCCCACAGAAGGCTGCTCTAACATCTCTCCCTCTCTTCCTCTCTCTATGGCAACTATCACAGTAACGGAGTCTGGCTACCCAGGGGCAGAATGTTCTCAATTACATAAAACTGCAACAAGACAGAAAAGTCTAGGAGCTGAAGACATGTCTCAGAGGTTAAGAGCAGTGGTTGCTTTTCAAGAGGACATAGGAGAGACCCCCAGTACCCACACAGCAGTTCACAACGGTTTATAACACCAGTTCTAAGGTTTCTGATGCTCTTTTTTGGTTTCCAAGGCACCGGGCACAATATAGTACAGACATGCAGGCAAAACATCCACAAACACAAATTAAAAATAAAACAAAAACCTAAGAAAAACTTAGGTCTAGACAGCTGGTTTTGAGTAAGAAAGACACTTGTCATGGTGATTTGAGTCCAATCCTGGAGATCCACTTGATGCAAAAGACAGAACTGGCTCCTGCAGTAAATTCTCTGACCTCCACATATGCACCATGGTACTCCCAATAAATAAACAAATGTATTTAAGCAAATGATGACACAAATGTACTATTTTCAGAACTGTTAGATATAAAACTTTCAAATTAAAGACCTTTCCCCCTTTTCTCCCCCTCCCAACTAACTGACCAATTCTTTTTTGCCACCCCCTTATCATCTCCTCAATGGATAGGCTACAGTTTGTCAATCTCCCTTGGTTAGCCCTGTGTGTGAATGAACTGGTTACTCTGGATATTACATATGCAGGAGACAGAGAGGGGCAACATTAATTCTAGACATTATTTTTAAATTAATGGTCCTAAAACAGTTATGTTTGGTGAAAGCCACTTCATACATCTACAGGTAACTAGAAGGGAGAAAATACCACACCTGAGGTGCTGCACCAGAACATCACTGTTCCAACTGAAACAGCCACAACCTAAGGAGTTCAGTCAAGCCTGTGGTTCACACTGAGAATTAAGAATCTGCACACATCTAAGGTCAGCTAGATGATTCCATACATCCAAAAGAGAACAAGGACACAGCTTAGTACAAGGCATGCTCTCACATCAGCTAGGACGGTAATGGCCACTAAGTAACCACAAAGAAATTTCTTTTCCTTTTGTTAAAAAAAAAAAAAAAAGTTAAACTTGTATTGCAGGGCACACATGGACATACTTTTATGTGTTTTCTACCATATGAATCCAGAATGAACCATTTTTTTGGGCACTGAAGAATCTTTCTTTTCAATTCATAATGCTATTGTTTCATGAACAGAAAATGGTATCCCTGACAACTTTTCTTCAGTGCTAGTTGAAATCCAGTATATGCTGGGCAAGCACTCTACCACTGAGCATTACACCCTCTCCCCAAGTACATGACAACTTTTCAAAAATCATATGTCTTATCACTCATTGTTAAAATTTTTGGAGGAAATAAGTTATCATGTAGCCAACCAAGTCTGACACTGTAGCAGAGTTAAGACCTTGCACTTTTGAGCCCCTGCCTGTACTTTTTAAGTACTGGGATTACAGATGTGTACCACTGTATTAACTGTTACTGGGTTCTTCTGAAGCTACTTGGTGAAGGCTAAGGCTTTGAAACTGTTTTTGTTGATAGTAGGATGTTAGGTTGCTCCCAACTACCACCAGGCTCCTTTTCCCAAATAAAGTACTACTCACACCCCTAGCACAGACATACTTTTGAAACATGCTAGGTAAATCAAGCCAGTCATTAGGCCTGTTTCTATGAATATGTGGATATGACTCTTCAGGTAAAGACCAGGGCAGACTGAGAGGTGGGAGAATTGGGGGGGACGTACCCTGCTGATGGGCACCAGGCTTCTGCTTATTGTTCCAATAGATGCCACCCCGCTACTCTAAACTACTGACCTGTATGCTGTATTGGTAAAGCTGTTAACAAAATAACAAAACCCCAAAATATATAAAGTAAAATTCTTACATCACTCAAAGGCATGACAAGACAATACAGGATCTTTCTGATTTCTATGCATATTAATTGGATTTTCTTTTTTGTGTTATTAGAAATTAAACCCAGGGGGCTGGAGAGATGGCTCAGAGGTTAAGAGCACCGACTGCTGTTCCAGAGGACCCGAGTTCGATTCCTGGCATCCACATGGTGGCTTACAACCATCTACAATGAGATCTGGTACCCTCTTCTATACACTGTATCCATAGTAAATAAATAAATATTAAAAAAAAAAGAAATTAAACCCAGGTTATTGCATAGGCTAAGTGTTATACCAGAGTTACACTCCAGTAATGTTTTCCCTTTTATAAGCTAGCAGGGAGTGCATGCCTGTGCCTACAGCATTTGGGAAGCACCAAAAAAGCTCAAGGTCATCCTGGATTACATCAGACCTCGTCTCAAAGACAAGAAACAATCTATGGCTGGAGAGATGGGTCAATAGTTAAGTACACTTGCTGCTCTTGAAGACAGGGTTTCAGCTTCTAGTAACCACATGGAATGGCTCACAATCATCTGTAATTCCACTTCAACAGGCAACCTGACAACCTTTAATGGCTTCCCTGGGCATTATTGCATGCATGTAGTACACATACAAATACACATTAAAAAAAACAAAACGGGGCTGGAGAGATGGCTCAGTGATTAAGAGCACAGGCTGTTCCACCAGAGGTCCTGAATTCAATTCCCAGTAACCACAGGGTGGCTCACAACCTTCTATAATAGGATCTGATGCCCTCTTCTGTCATGCAGGCAAATATGCATATAGAACACTCATACACATTAAATAAATAGATATTAAGAAGCAAAACAATTTAAGGCCACCACCACCAACAAATGTAAGCATAGCCCTGGCTGGCCTCCTGAGTGCTGGGATTAGGTGCCAACATTGGAAGCCTAAAGGAGGTAATTTTTTTGTTCTATTTTTTTTTTTTTCCAAGACAGGGCTTCTCTGTGTAGTCCATGTTGTCCTGGGACTCACTCTGTAGACCAGGGAGACAATTTTAAAGAGTAGTCAGTGTTTAACCCAGGGAATTCATCACTGACGGCTCTTAGTTAAAATGGTAATTACTGTAGTAGGAGTAATTTCTGAGCAAGTTCCTGAATACAATACAGTATCTAGAAGAAAGATCTTGGCACACTTATACAACACTCTAGAGACACTGTTAGTAATTTACTCTGTGGTAATATAGCAAATAGAACCTGCTGGGGTGACCCCAAAACTTTTAAGCACTAAAAAAAAAAAAAAGAAAGAAAAAAAAGAAAAAACAAAACTAGAAAGCTTTCTTGGCAAATCTGCTCCACTTCTAGAAGCTAAAAGCAGCGTAGTGTATCATTAACAACGAAGGTCTTGGGTGCACTCTGCCTCAGATGACAGATTACAAGTTCAACTGTACTTTGGTTCGGCAAAATTGAACATGTGAATTCACACAGAAAACTTTCAGAAAAATCATGTGTGCTGGACCTAAATGTCACTTTCATTTCGTTCTGGTAGTTTAAAGAGTCTCACTGCAGTAGAAGGGACATCTCAGGAAGAGTGAAATGGGAGTACTCTCAAAGGAAGGAGCAGAACCTGACAACTGCTGCACAGCATTTTAGCATAGCAAGAAACTACCTAATGATAAACTACCCAACACCAACAGTCTGCTGCTCCTCACATAACCATCAAGATTACAATGACTGTTTTAGCAGCTTTCATTTTAAGCAGTCACCATGGGTGATCTCAACATTCAAGTATTTTGTTGTTATTTCATAACTAATTTTACTACCATTATGAACTGTAATGTAAATATTACTTATGGGGTCAAGAACTGCTGCCTTAAGCTATAAGACACCTTCTTCTTAGTCAAAACACATAACCTCCATTAAAAAGGACATTCTTGGCATGCCCGCCATCTATGTCAGTGGCTGCTAAAAAGCAGGAGCTCAAGAAACAGACTGAATAAACACAAAGCCCTGCGTACAAAAGGTTCACAGAGAAGACACCCACAAACACCAACAGCAAAAGGGGAGCTGTTAGAAACATCTTCAGAAAGAGTAGTTGCTGATGGAGCCTGGCTTCAAGCTAGCAAGCATGGCTATGGTGCCAGAGGCAGGGAAGCCAAGTCCTACCAAGTCCTGCACTGAGTTTGAATGGCCACCTTGCATAGGCAAAGTTGGAAAAGTGGGGTTGATGATTAGATAGGGGCCTTGAATGTGAAACTATAGTCTGATGCCATGTCTATTTACAGGCATAGAAAAAGAAGTCACACACAACTACAGACTATCATGGATTCAAGTGTAATTAAACCTATACAAGTGAGGCAAGAACTATCACACTAAGTTATATACCCGAGACCCAAGAAGTGGCACTTTAGTAGAGTTTTAGTCTGGTTACCTGTTTGATACCAGAATGACCCAACATGAGAACCACTCAAGGTACTGTTAAGATCACTCCAAACTTATTCATTCTTCTCTGAAAGGTCTGCGAAGCAACTAGTGCCTTAAGTGTGAGGTAAGACTCTGAGGGTGCAAGAAAGGAAAAGAACAGAAGAACTATTTCAGGTATGCAACTTATAGTAAAAATTTAAAAACAACCTCCCCCAAGATAGTCTCACTATGTATCCATGGCTGACCTAGAACTTGCTTTGTGGACCAAGCTGGCCTCCAACCTTGCTAAGATTAAAGGCAAACTTGTCTTGAATCAAAACTTTTGTCTTTCAGTAAGACAGCTGTGTTCATGGACCAAAACATACCTGGTTTGATATATAGACTTCAATGTCAAACTTCTCGAGAGGTAGGGTTGTCAGTAAAGCTGCTATTTGCTAGAAAAGATGGTAAAATGCAGTGAGTGACTGAGAATCTACCCAGGAGCTAAACAGATCTGTGTTGAATCCCTTGCTCTGCATATACTAGCTCTGTGACCCTAAAAACGTTACTTAGTCTCTAGAAGCCTATTTCTTAATTTGATATGACAGGACTGAGAGACAGATAGTTCTATGTCTGGTTCCCAGCACTTACGGAATCAGATGTGTTCTTCTAGACTCTACAAGCACCCAGACATGTAACGCAGCCTATACTCACACTGACATATACACAAACACATTAAAAATAAATAAAACTAAATCTTTGCCTAGGTGTGGTGGTACACATTTTCCTTTCCAGCAGTTGGGAGAAAGAAGCAAGTAGATCTCTGTGAATTCAAGGCCAGCCAGTACTACACAGTGAGGCCCTGCATCAAAAGAAAAACACATGATCCCACTGTTCAAGTGTTAACTTAAGCCAGGTCAATGCCAAAGCAGTTCTTATTATTTCCTGAAGCCAAATCAGACACTTTGAAAATTCTAGTAAGTTTAGGCTATCTTATTCCTGAGAATCAGCTGTGATTGCCATAGTATCATCTCTCTGTATACTGTATGATAAGCATCTGTAAACAGAAAAAAAAATATTTTTGGCAATAATTGTGGTATATTTAGCAGAACCATTCAAGTTAGCACATTCTAGTCCTTACATTCAGTGGTGCTTCAAATGTTTATCAAATGGGGCTTCTGTACACACACCCAAGTGAGTAATTTTTAAGATTCATATTACAACCCCCATGCCCAAGGAACAAGGTGAAAGATGAGACAAGGTGGAAGCTGAAAATTCAAGTCTCCCCTTAATCCCTCATCATTTTAAGAGTTATTATTTCATTTCAAAAGATGCTGTCTCAGTGATAACATCTTTAAAAAGAAAATAGGAATGAGGACAGAAGAGATGTATCTAGATTTAGTGGATGATAGGGAAGGAACCCCAACCTATCTTATCATAAACATGGATTGTACAAGGCAGGGACACATCAAGAGTGGCCAGCTGCTTGTGAAGAGCTCCACAGATTTAGAGGCACTTCCTTGTCAGTATAGTACAGTGGACAACCTGGATTAAGAGAAACCCAAAAAAACAGAATTCAAATACTCAGTTGGCCTATGCACAGCAAATATGTTGTTCATTTATAATTATGAGAGCAAAGCATTCTGTACTTTAATGCTGTGTGACTAAGTTATTTTAATACTCTAATTTATCTAGCAAAACCACTCAGGAATTAACTTTCCACAGCAATGAGAAACTATTTTCTGCACTGTTCTTAAATAACAGAATAGTTTATCTAAATCATGTTATCAAGCTGTTTTTCTAAACCACCCCTCAGAGTCAAGGTTTAACAAAAAGCATGTTTTCAAGACAAGATTTCGTATCCCAGGCTGGCCTTTAACTTCCCATGTAGCTGAGGAAGACCATTACCTTCTAATCCTCCTGCCCCTACCTTCCTGGGTGCTGAGAGTACAGGAAAGTCATGCATTACCTACCACACAGCAATTCTGCAGAGCTAGGGATTCAAGGCATTGTTTTCTCCTCTCCCAAAACCAATGTGATATAGCAGTTTTAACCACTTGCTGGCTCAACCGGAGACATTTCATTTGCCTTTTGTGCCTGCTGTTTTTTAATGATTTGGGGCACTTTTTGCATCAGAACATAGCTCATCTTTCACAGGAGAAGAAACTCTATTAACATTGCAATTTAAAATTTAAATAAAACTGCTACAGCACAACATCTAAGTTTTTCCTGGTATATTGTTTCAAAAAAGACCATTCATGAAGCTCTCCAGTCACTAGCTCCCACCAGAGAAAACATTACAGACCCCCATTGGAAGCACAGGCTCAGTAGAGTTCAGAAAGAGAGGACAAAAGCTGTGATTTTGAGTAAAGTCACTGCTCAGCAGAGTGAGAACAGGAACCAGACAACTCCAAACTTTAGGAGAAACAATAGCAGCTGAGCAAGTTCTCTTTTCAGAGTCTGGGCAGGTAACTTCGGAAGCACTCCCACAACCCTCACCAATCACACCCACACTCTCATTGGGGTGTGACCAGCTTAAAAAGAACCCTTGTAGGACCATGGGTGTAAACAGACAATAAACAGCTCATAGAAGCATCCAAAGTGTCCCAAGCACTGGCTGGAAAGATGGCCGAACAGTTAAGAGAGCATTGCTGGCTCTTCCAGGACCCAAGTTGAATTCCAACTACCCATAGCTCACAAGACCACCTGTAACTCCAATTTCAGGAGATTCAAGACCCTCCTTCCAACCTCCACAGATTCATGCACACACATGGTCAGAAACTTAATGGCAAAACACATAAAATTAAGATAATTCGATAAATAAATATCCTTAAAGTATCCCAGCGTAGGCCTAGACATCTGACAGGGCCTGTGGCTCACTATACTGCTGCTGTACATAGTAGTGCCTTGATTCTCCACTTAAAAATACAAAGGCAGTCCTGAAAGAATATTTTCTTAAAAAACAAAAACAAAAACAAAAACACAACACTAGAAAGCCAAACTGATAAAACATTAACATTTTACACTTCTTTTGGAGTTGTTTTTGTGCATCATGTGTCTGTGTTCTGGTGAGGGTATGTGCCTATGGAGGCTGAAAAAAGGTGCTGTTTCTCTATAGACGGACATATCCTTAACCACTGAACCATCTCTATAGCCCTAACTTTACTCAATACTCTAAAATATTGTAATGGGTCCCTATCCCCACCAAAGGCTACCTACCAGCCAAGTCACTTGAGAAGTGACACCTAAATCCCCACCAGCAGTCAATTACAAATCTATACCCTAGCCTAAGGGGAAAGTATCAAGATGCAGAGACTTAGCCTTCCTTCAAAAGCTGTATCTCCAGTTTTATGCACTCCCCTCTTGTCCCCCAAACACATTTCTGAAACATTGTGGTCACCTTCCCAAGTTCCAGGAATGTTCTGTCTTGGAAGGAAAAGATGAACAACCCTAGGAAAACATAGGAGTGCCTCTCAAAAGGCAAAGGACTATGAACACGTGTGCGCACTCGCGCAGGAACCTAAATAGTACAGTACTCATTTTGCACTTTTCACTGACAAGAACAAGACTGTGGCTCCCACTATGTCTGAGATCACCCCCTCCCACCCCACGCATCCTCTGCACAATCAAGTTGATGCAGCCACCCCTAATTTTAAGAACCAGACTAATGTATGTTAGAATCTTTCCTTACAACTGGTCAGAATATAGTCTCACTAAACTGGAAGATAGAAAGGCAGAAAGGTCATGAAAAGGGCAGGTGAGAGGAGCACTGAGACACTCAAACAAAGGAACAAAACCAACCCTTTATCTGAACAACAGGATAAGCAAACAAAAGCCCATGGCCACAAAACTTGGGCAAGACAAGGGTGGCCTTACTTAGATGGAGTGTCCACAATCAAGACAGGAAACATCAATTTGCAAACAAGTCAATAACCCTACTGAAGTATCTATTTGGTTAGTCAGCATTAGCTTATACTGGCTTCATAAACCACATTTCCATATTGATATGAAAAGTGATACAAACTTCAGCAAGGGATATTGACACTCATTTCAGGGACAACATCACAAGCCCTTATAAAACCCAGGGAAAAGCTTTCCAAGTATATGTAATAGCAACAAAATGCCAAATTCTTTTAGTCTCACTAAAATTATCCACATTAGGATATCCCCCCCCCCCCCCGCAACATGTTCTGGGCAGGCCAATGAAAATTTGAAAAATATTTTACCTTCTATAAAGTCCAAGAGGCTTTATGACACTCATATGGAAAAAATAACAAATGTGCTTCTAATATTAAAAAATTAAAACTTTTTCTTTAATGTCATGTGGAGAATTCCCACAAACCACATTTCTAATACTGAAATATTTTACTTGTATTGAGTGTGGCAATCATTCTCAACTCTTAAAAATCCTGTTTTTTAGGTGGGTAAAAACACATCTATAACACACCCAATTAATTAACTCAAAATGCTAGGGTTTCAACTATAATAAAGCAAAAAACAGACACACACCAAAGGCATATCACTTACATTTGTCAAGTTTCTTATTCTTTTAATCTACCAAATATTAGTTCCTACTTTCTCATTTATAATAAATCAGCTATTTCTCAAGTTGTAACTTTTCACAACTGAATTTGCATTGTAGACTTCAGCATTTAGATAATCAGCCAGTATAATTCTGAACATTTTTGTTTTCTAAAGACTGAATACTTTTTAACAGATATTTAAGAGATTTGCTACAAGGATGTTAACAATTTCATTTGTGGTATACTGTATGTATCTACATTTTCAATAATTAAACTTATTGGTTAATTACTTTTAAGCTTTTGTGGAAACAAAACCTGTTCAACATTGTCAAGTTAAAATGTTCTCAGTATTTTTTTCTGACTATTTTTTTTTTTTTAAGAAGAAAAAAGAAATCTAATCAAATCAGTTCATATGGGTGTTTTACAGAGCCAGCCAATGACTTCAACAACCTTAAGGACTGCATCTCATTTGTAAAGTCTTGAGAACTAAGGTTTAAGATCTGGTTATTTTCAATGTCTACGAGACTCTATGACAGAAGAAGAAAAAAAATTTCAACAGATCAAAATAAAGTTAAATAAATAGAATACCCACTTCCCTACTCTAGTTAATTGAGGCTGTTCAAAGAATCCTTAGTTCACATAGATTATAAACCTCAGCTTTCACCAAGCTAAGGATGGCTCAGCTGTTAAGTGCATTACTGCTCTTGCAGAGGACCAAGTTTGGTTCCCAGCACCCACAAGCAGCTCCCAACCATCAGTAACTCCAGTTCCAGGAGATCTACTGCTCTCTTCTAGTCTCCACAGCACTACATGTACACAATGCACACCCATAATAGACAACACACACACCTCTAATTCAAACAATTGTGCCTGCCCTCCTCCCCCTTTTGGGTCAAAATCAGTTTACTGTTCAAACTGCAGAGTACAGTCTCACAAGGCTTCCTGAAGGAAGAGTGACCGCCACAAGTTAGTGAAATACACCAACACTGCATTGCACTTATTAGAATGATCAAAAATCACATTTTCAAACTTGACCTCAAGTATATATTCAAAACTTATTATTCACTTCAAGAATCAAGTAACTGGGACTAGAGATGGCTCAGCGGTTAACAACACTGGTTCTTCTTCTAAAGGACCGGGTTCACTTCCCAGCACCCACATGGCAGTCTCACAATTGTTTGTAACTCTGGTTCCAGAGGATCTGGCATCCTCACACAAATATACATACAGGCAAAACCCCAATGTACATTTAAAAAAGTTAACTATCACAGGTCAAAATCACATGTCTAACAAATACTACAATAGTACTTCACAATCACCAACAATGCTATTTAATATTCAATTATTTATCTATAAGATAGATAAATAAATAAATAAAAATGTGAATCCAATGCAGACGCTTAGAAGAGCAACACTGGCAACAAAGTGCCTTCTTTTCACCCAGCAAAATGTTACCTGCTGGCAACTATCTAATCAAGAAAAAAAAATCATCTCCAAGCACTAAATGGTTAATTGTATCATACGTATCCATTTGAAATCCCATACATTTATCTTGGCATGACTATTAGTATCCATGGGCACTAACGTCCAGTATCAATCTTCCCAAGCAAGAAGAACAAGGGCATGGAAATCAGCTCAAATCCAGGGACTCCTTCCTACCAGGCTAGTCATGATCTCTACCAATGACCCATTCCTCTCAACCCCTTTTAATCAAGTAAGTAATTCAGGCTTTCAGCAACTCAGCAAGTCTTGAGTTTAACTACTTAAAACTACGCTCAATAGTGCAGAATGCAAATAATAATGACACCATCAATTCTTAAAAGAGACACATCTCTGAAAATGTTCAAAACCCACTACTGCAACCAGCTCTAACTGGTTCCTTGAGGAATGTGGCTAAACTGAAATTTCTGAAATGTAGGTTTTGGTGGTAATCAAGGAGGAGGAAGGAAGGCTTTGGCTTCCCTGATGCTGCAGTCCCCACCCTCCAAAAATGATATACCCACCGGTGTGAATTGACAATGTAGTCCAAAGAGCAAGGCAGGGAACGTAGTCCAGATCCTCAAAATGGCAGTACAGGGAATAACCACTAGGCCACCTATCAGTTCAGTACAAAAAGTGCAACCCTGTGCATCCCGGTGTAAAAGTTGGGGCCTAGGTTTCGTACTGTGCATCTCACACCTATGGAAATAACAACAGGAGTAAAATCTACAGAAATCTACACACCCTAAGAAAGTGAGTGTGCACCAAGACTGGTGTCAACACTTGCAAAGGCAGTTGGCCACTGAGATAATGTAGTGCTGGAAGGCTGAAGCTGGAAGGCAACAAAAAATTTGCAATCAACTCTATTAAGTTTGACAATGAAGAACTCAATAGAGACCTGATGTTTACCAACAAAGTCTTGCAAATCATGACACCCATCTCTCATGGCCACGAAAATAAGCACCCCACAAAAACCTCTCAAGAATGACTTTTCACTCTCAGAAGAGTTGGAGAGATTTGGACTGCCAAGTGATACCCAAAGGCCATTACTTTCAGGCTTTAAACAACCCCCTTTACCATCTGGCCTAGGAAAGAGATGTTGACACATTCAAACCTTAAGGTGAAAGGAGTCTTGAGAAAGGAACCTATGACCTAAGGATGTGCACCAAGGTGACTGACTGATCAGCAACCCAAGTCTGAGGGCGAAGAGTTTGGAAAAAGTAAAAAAGAACTTTCCAAACCTTGAAGTGGCTTTCTTAAATAATAAAATCTCTTTAGACTCACTTAATCCTTCGCCATGTTGCTGTCAGTTGAACGAAGTGCAAGTCTTGCTGGACCCATTTTCACATGGTCTGTAGAAGGCGCTGTTAAGCACATCCTGTTCTAGTTCTGGGGCCCTTCCCCCGCTCTGCAGCCTTACCCAGTGCAGAGAATGCGCCCCCTACTGACTCCAACACTCATTGCCTTTAACCGACTTGGCTGCAGTGCATTTTGGGTGGGGGCTGGCATTTTCTTCATGGCCATAAACCAGAAGCAACAATGCAGATTTATGGAGAAACTGCACAAAGCTATCCAAGAGACACCCCCCCAAACACACCATTTTGGAGGTTCAAGACACAGGCACAAGAAGCATCAGGGATGGGAACTGGGCGTTTGGGGCTGGACAGCATTAAAATGGCTAACACAGGAACCAGTTTGGTTCTTTTTCCCTCCTAAGCCTTTGTCTGTGAAATGGGGTTATAACAAGAACTGTCTAGAGGAACTGGTGACTGAAGAACACTGAGAAGACACTTGGGCTGTGTGGCAGGGAGCGAGGCTAAAATGGGTATTAGACTTCAGTGCCCGATCTTGGACAGAAGAGGAAGAGAAGCAATCGCGCCTTTTCTAGCAGACAGGCATCCAGGTTGGGGGGTGGGGTGGGGGAGAGAAGGACAGGCAGCCCAGAGGAAAGAGGAGGTGAATAAGAGGGTGCTCAAAGAACTACTCCCCATTCATTGCATTCGACAAAAATCTTTTCGCGGCTTTCTGGATTTCCATTTTCTAACTGCAAAGTTGAGAATCAGAAAGCTCTAAAGAGGCAGTGCTGACCAGGCAGCTGAGATTGAGAGTGAGGCTGGTGAAGGACTGTGGTTGTTAGGATGGGAGGGAAGCTGGCATGTTGTTGGGGTGGCAAAGACTTTCACTCCGTGCCATGCACTCCCCGCCCCCCAGGCCCTTCCCCCCACCCCGGCGAGACTAGGGTGGGCAGACCTGGCAGAAGGCTGCTTCCGAGGACTGGGGGCGTGTGTGCCAGGGGGAGGAAGGGGCAGTGGGGATTAGTTCTGGGGGATGAGATGAGAGAGCGGGGAGCTGCTGGGGGCGGGGTGGCTGCGGGAAGATGCCACCAGCCGCAAACGCCTCGCTGGCCGGAGAAGGGGATCGGGCTGCAGCAGGGCAGAGGCCGGTGCAGAGGAGCGTGTGTGCGCGCCGAGTACAATGACCGCGCCCCGGACGGGAGGCTGGCAGGGCAGGGCCGGGCCGCGGGCTTACCTTGGCTCAGCCTCGAGGCGTGCGCGGGGCCGGCGTGCTCCGGGGCCCGGCAGCGGGCGGGCGGCGGCACGGCGATGGCGGCGAGGACGCGCCCGGGGCCTCGTCGCGCTCGGGCACCGGCTCGAGCCGCGGCCGCGGCTGCTGCCGGGGGGCGCGGCGGGCGCAGCAGAGCGGCGGGCGGCGGCGCGGGCAGTGCAGACAAAGGAGGGGCGGAGGGCGTGGGGCCGCGGCTTCACCGTGGCGGGCGGGCGGGCGGGCGGCCGGCGACAGCCGCGCGGCTCCTCCGCGCCGGGGACCGAGAGAGGGAGCTGTGTCTGAGCAGACGCCAAATCCCCCCCGAGCGCGGCGCGGAGGGGGAGGGGGCCAAGATGGCGGCGGCCGGGGGGCGGGCGCTCAGCTCATGGGTCCCGGCGGCGGCGGCAGGTAGACCGGGCGGGCGGCGGCGGCGGCGGCGGCGGGCGGGGGAGGGGGCTGGTCCCGCGTCTCCCCTCAGCAGACAATACAAGCGCCTCGGAGCGAGTCCCCGAACCTGCCCTAGCCAAAATGGCGGCCGAGAAAGAGCGGAAGTGACGTAAGCGCCTCATTAGCATAAGAGGACTCATTGTCCAGCTAGGCGGGAGGGGGGGCGGAGGGGGCTAGTGCCCCCATGACTGGGCCCCCCCAGGGAGCGCTCTCTGGCAGTCTGCTGAGCGCACCGCTGCTCCTCCTGTGGGAGGGTGCCTCCAGCACCCCCTACCTCGCCTGGGGAGATTATATAATCCCCACTGAGGGGGAAATCTCGCGAGAATTTGGGGGATTTGCCATTGACCCACTAGGAGGCGCCGTGGATAATGGCCGCAGTGCGCTCCTGGGTGCCTTCTTCTGGCCGCAGCGCCGCTGGCGGAGGCAGAAGCAGCCGGCCGCAGCACGCTCCGACAATCAGTCAGGTGGCTGTGCTGGGGATCCCTGCGCGGGCCCATCTGGGCCTGGACTACATGTGGAGGGAGGGTGTGCGGGCAGCCCCGAAGCTCCACGTGCTCATAGAGCGTGCTCTCACAGGCTGAGAGGCAAGGCGAAGGGTTGAGCCTGCTACCTCCAGCCTTAAATGAGGTGTGATGCCATCGTGCTTCACACATTCTCTTGAGGTGACATAACTCTGGGGCCATGTCAGCTCCTCCTGTGGATTGATGAGGGACAATAGATGGACAAGGGCTCAGCTTTATAGCTCTGCTGTTCCTTGGACTCAAGATATTCTTCCAAGTCATCAGATGGCCACACTCCTTGACTTAAAAAAAAAAAAAAAAAAGTGGGATTTGAAGAATTGAGGCTATTGAACTGGCGATGCCTAAGGATGAAAAGTTCTGGTGTTCACCCTCTGTAGTCATGGTGCTCCCACAATCTGGGCACATGACAATACTTGGACCGTTAGCTTTGACACTTTGGATCAGCCCCAACCAACACACCATGTCAATACCAACACCCTTGGGTCCACTTTAAATGAACAGTAATTACCCTACAGTATATGGATGGCTAAATCCTCTGAAAAGTGGCAAGTGAAGGATTGGTCACACCCACTTTTTTTTTTCTATAAGCATCTTCTATACTTAAGTCACAAGTGTGAAAGACTCTGTCAAACTATACATAGCTCAGTGTCTAAGAGTTTGGTTAGGAAGTTAACATTTATCAGCCACTATTGTTTTCTGCAGGTATTACAATATATATGTAAAAGCTTAATCAATGTCTTAAGGGAAAACAAGGGATAGAAGTTGTTTTAAACAGCCTAGGGCAAGGCCTTTCTTTCATCAAAGCACTAGAGCTATGGACCCTATACAATGTAGAAGACAGGCAATGAGAATATGAAATAGGTAAAGTAAATTCATCTCTAGTTTTCCTTAACACAGATTTCATACAGTATGAAGAAAATCTGGATTTCATCACTGCCTTCACTTTGAAGCACAAAAGGTACCTGATTCAGATGGAGGGATTTAAAGAAAAAGATGTGCATGTTTGTGTCACTAGAATTAGCACAAAAATGAAGCATAAAAAAGGCAACATTCTCTTCTAAATGACGATGTTCACCGCTCAAACATATCCAGTGAAACTCCAGCTTTGACAATGATTGTGAAGCTACACACTGAGAAAATGACCAAAGTTCTCTGCTCCAATGAGGTGCAGGGTAGCAATGCCTACAGTAACTTTGGAGGTGGCTACTTTACTTCTGCTTCATGTACTCAACACTGAAAACTTAATGCTGGGTTTCAAGAGAACAGATCGATTCCTCAACACTCAAACAATTTGAGAATGTTACAATCCAATGACTGTGGCTTAAAAAATTTTAATTGGACACCAATAAATTTTCTAGTTATTAAGGATGAAAAAGCCACTTCCCCAGGGACACTCAATGGTTTTGGCAAAGGGGAACACAGTAGTGACCCTTATTGGAATGTGTGCTATGGGTCCAGCTATGAGATTACTTGGGAAGATTTTAATCAATGTTCGTTGCTGTTACAATCAGCCAGAAAGATGGAAACAAAAATTTTAGACTTTTAATTTTCTTAGCAGCCAAAGTAAGGGGGAAAACAGATATGGGGATTGTGTGTCTAAGTGATGGTATACACCCATAGTCCCAGTGCTTGAGAGGTAAGGGCCAAGAGGGGCAGTAATTTAAGAGCAGCCGACTATAGAGGAAGTTGGAAGTCAGCTTGGGCTCTATGATACCAGGACTCCGCTCACTAAACGTGTTTATGAAGGGCCCTGGGGACAAATGCCTCCTCTTTTTTTTTTTTTTTGTTTTGTTTTCTTGCAAAGGACAGCAACTAGATCTCAAGTATTTACTCAAGACCTGAAAACTATGCTATAAATAGAAACCCACTGACCAATTTTGCTCCAGTTGCATGGAACAGTTTATCCTTCATTTTAACAAGCAGAACATTTTTCTGGATAGAGAAAAATAGTATATATTTTTGTTATGTTGGCAAATTTGTTGAGGTACTATACTGAAATAATGAAAAAAAACATGCATTTCGAAATAAAAAAGATAAAACATTGTTCTTTCCAACAGAAGCTAGTGCTCAAAAGACTCAAAACAAAAACCAAAACTAGAACAGCAGCTATGTGCCCACCACTGCTGCCTCACAATGTAGACTGTGCGGAGTTTGCTCTCCATGGACAAACATTCTCACTGGGCCAGTGCTAAGTCTTTTACAGAGAGCACGACTTTGTCTAAACTCATTAATCTGAGATGTATTTTAAGGTCAGTGATTTTATTTCTTTTCCAGCTCATACATGAACTAGGTTTTGTAAATATAATTAACCTTCCCTTTCTAACATGTCGATATAAAAAACAGCCTAGTTTTACAGAGTATTTCATATTCTTTTTCATAAGAAACTCTGCACCAAGATATCTAATGAAAGCAGTATTTTATGCAAAACTATACACATTTATTTATATGTCTTAATACAGCACAATGTACATGAAAGTTGAGAACACTGCTCATTAAGCCATTAACTTTAAATTTTAATTTGAAATATAAAATGGAGTTTCTCCAGAGAAATGATCCATATGAAATGCACCTTACCTTTGGCTCATGTATTAAGAGAACATTGATAAAAACCAGTAACCTGGGTTTCTCTTACTTTTAATTGAAATGAACACGGTAAGTATAAATCAATAATTTCTTTTATGTAGTAGCAAAGAGAGTCAATAATCCTTTCAGGAAAGAGACTATTTCATTTCCTCCCAACTTGGATTCACCATAAACTCGATCCACAAATGAGATTGGAACCTGGTTAAAAAATACATATACATTAAAGTCAGTCTTCAAAAGATGATGGCAAGCTAGGGCTACAGCATTATTAACAAGAGAAAAGGCCTCAACCTGCACCAGACTGACATGTATACTGGCAGTCATCGCTCTTCAAGTAACTGTCCTTTAACGCATTTATTATCTAAAAATAAGTCATCTGATTCAAATCTATAGCTGTCTGAAAAGCACTGATCCCAAATAGTATGTTAGTCCATTCAAATTTCAGGCTGTATTTCCAGAAAAACCATACTTTAAGGTAAAAATGACTTGTACGGTTTTTTCTTCCCTTCAGTTTGTTACATTTAATGATCACGGTGGAGTTAAATTACAAGTTTTGTAATGTTCACAAGGAAAGAGGCACTCTGGGAGGAGGATTTTCTTGTTATGAGTAAGGGTTCTCTCTAATAACTCACCTCCCAGCCTGAAACCCTGCCTCCAGCCCGAGCTCTCTAACTCTTAACATTTACTAAGAAGAAAATCAGCCAAGGAATTCATACTTCAAAGCTGACTATTCGGAAGAGCTCTGAAGTGCCAGAAACTTCATTATTTACAAGGAAACAATCCTTGTAAATAAGCCTTGGTACAAATCACAGTAGGTCACACTCATCTGAATGAATATTCACCTTGTAGTGTATGGATACTCCAAATAATGGAAGTCTAACACACTGCTAACTCAGCAATCAGGAAAGCTGTGCTTTTGTGAACTGCCTTTCTGGGTAGTAGGACACAGACTAAGTAACAGTAACTCACCTCACCAATGGTGTAATTCAACTGTCTTGCTCGAACAATCATCTCCATCTGAAAAACATAGCCTTTGGAGACACATTTTTCTATTAATTTCTGTAGAACTTCTTTTCGGTATAATCTGTAAGGAAACAGAGAATTTATGAACATCTGAACACATGCCTGTCACACAGATCCTGAACTTCCAGAACTCAGTGTCTATAATTTAAAACTCTTGGTAGTCATTGGTATATAGACAAGTTTTCAGAGTTTATGATCATGTGTCTTGGGCTAAGAGCTTGGGATACTTTTGAAAATGAGTTCTTAGTGTCTTCTTAAAATGTATGCTATTAGAAATTATGAAAATATGGTAAATTAGCCACCTCATAAACAAGCACTGGTACTTTTGGTTTTGCAACCTTTACTATCAGCCTTTAAACCAGATACGTTGGATTGACAGAGTGATGACAAGTAACAAGGTGATAAGCAGCCCAGCAGTTAACAGGTATCTGCTTGCCATCATGGGCTAAGGTCCTAAGGACAATCAGGAGGAGGCTGTCCTGGAGACTTCTGTGAACAATCGAGGTCACAGGCACTAGTGGTAGGGAAATTCCTTAAGTCAAGCACACCTCATCATTCAAGCACATGACTTGGCTCACTCAGTTTATAAAGTAAATGGAGAAGTGTGGGGAAGCCAATCCTCTTGTTCAATAAGTCCAAGCAGCAGGAGATGTCAGATTTTAGAGGGGGTTTTATCTATTTAAAACAGTGGGTAGGGAGACCATAATTTCTTTTTAAATTTTAAGTTTATTTAATAATTTCTTTCCTTCATGTGCTACACGCACACTAAAAGTGGCAATTTGGCATAGCCATCATATTCTCTGAAGATCAATGGACCTATTATGCCACGGGAATCATCTAGAAACTAATTCTTCTTCCAGTCTTACTCCAGGCTCTTACCCACTTAGATTTTAAGTGGGTAGAACAGACAGCATAGACTCATTTATAGAAAGAACAGGTATCTGAAAAGCAGAATTTGCAAAGGATGCTGTGATGTGGGATGACTTTATGTACACTGTAAATACCATTAGATAATAAAGAAATTGTTTTGGCCTATGACAGAGCAGCTTAGAAGCATGCAAGAAATCCAAGCATAGATACAGGGGAAGGAAGGGGGAGTCATAGGAGATGAGATTTAGTTGCCTAAGAAGCAGTATGTAATTGAGTACAGGTAAGCCATGGGCTACATGGCAAGACAGATTAATAGAAACGGGTTAAATTAAGATGCGAAAACTAGCTAGCAATAAACCTGCATCAAACAGCATGTAAGTAATATAAGCATCTTGAGTTTAGGGCTAAGCAGCAGCGGGACTGCAGGCGGGCCTGATGGGTCAGAAACTATTACTATAATGTTCTTCAAAGCATACCAGTAACAGCCATGTTTCCAATGGACAGCTAAGGCCAGCACTGAGGTAAACAAGCATGCGAAAGCCCTACATCCAACTTGGAAAGCAAGAGTCTAATACACTGCAGTTAAGAAGGTTTGCTGGAGCTCTCATTTGCTGACCAGTCAGTATGGAAGTGTGACTAAGTCAGTGTGGAAGAAAAGCAGCTCCTTTTTTTTTGGAGGTTGGAGGATGTTAAGAAAGGGTCTCTGAATGTAGCCCTGGCCTGCAATTTACTATGTAGACCACGCCGGCTTCAAACTCAGAGACCCAGCTGTCTCTACCTTATGCATGCTGAGATTAACATGGTTGGCTGGGAAAGTACCTTTAACAGACTTTTCTGTTTTGTTTTATTTTCTGTTTTTCAGGCAAGGTCTACCTGTGTAGCTATGGCTGTCCTGGAACTCACTCTGTAGACCAGGCTCAAATTCAGAGATCTTCCTCTCTCTGCCTCCCAAGTGGTGAGATTAAAGGCATGTTCGACCACCACTTGGCCTCTTAATAGCCCTTAATGCAAGGAATGAAGGGAAAAGTTTCAGATATGGAAGAAACACTGTACCTGAAGCTTCCTGTTAAGTCTGATGCTCCTGGTCTCAGCAAAATCTGAGTTATAAAATTGGCTCCACGGCTGTCAAATTAATAAGATTTTCCTTATTAATACAGTTTGGAAACAAGAGAAATATACCCAAGCACAATGTCACAAATAATAATCATTAATAAGTGTGACACAAATCTCACACTCTAGAACAAAGAGGCAGGCAGTGAAATGAGATCTGACACTTTTACCCTTTACAGGTGAACTAGGGAAGAGACCTGAAACTTGCCCTGCCAAGTTTGCTGAGAGGTTTGATTCCGTTAAGAGAGTGTTTACCAGCATCTACACACAAAGGCCCGGGCTCCAACCCCAGCACCATACTGCATGGACTGGATGTGGCAATGATTGTCTGGACTACATGAAACACACACTGACTGATTGACTGATATTTTCTCCCCCCCCACACACACCCTACCTATGCATATGCATGCCTCCCAAACAAACTTTAGCTAAGGAGAAAAATCAGTCATTTAATAACTATAAATGCTCTGGCAGAAAAAGGTCAAGGATTTGATAATCCTTGATAATGAGTTTGCCATGCAGAAAAAGATAAGGTTGGATAAGAAGTTTCTTTTTCAGATTCCTGCAGAGACTGACTACACCTAGCATGGGGTACAAGTCTACAGAGGCTCAGGAGGCTAAAGCAGGAGGATCACAAACTCCTGGCCAGCCAAGGAAGCCAACTGGCTGAAGAAAAACAGCATAAAGGCAGGGTAGGGGTGCTTCAAGTGGTGTCTGGATACCACACATTGTATTCTGATACCACACAGTGGTTTAAACTGGAGATGTATTCTCTTGGTTTTTGAGAATGAGAAGTTAAAAAAAAAGGTGCTAGACAAGCCAGAGCTGCATGGGGTGGTGACACTCTGATCTCTTAAAAGGATGATAATCCCATCAAAGGGCTCATCCCATTATCTTCCAAACTAATCAACCTCCAAAGACTCCAAAACACTGGGGTAGGGGTGAGAGACTCATTTAACATAAGAATTTGTGAAACACAAGCACTCAGTCCTTAACAGTGGCTCTAGATCAACAGAACCCACACCATTATCATCAGTCCTAAGCTACTAGAAACTGCTCTATTAGCATTTCAAAGGGTGTCAAGGGCCTCAAGAAAATGACTTTTGCATGGCAACCATTTGCCACGGTTTTCTGAAGGTAGAGAATTACTCTCCAAAGTCAAAAGCCAAAAACAAGGCTTCCTCAATGAAGATAATTAAAAATAAATAAAAGGTTAGGAATACCTTTAATTCCAGCAGCACCCAGGAAGCAGAGGTAGGCAATCTCTGTGAGTTTAAGGTCTACAGAGTTCCTGTATAGCCAAGACTACACAAGGAGAAACTGCCTTGAAACCACCCCCTCTTTAAAAAAAAACAAAAACAAAAACAAAAAAACCCAAAAAACCAACAACAACAAACCTAGAGACTCCAGTTGGGATAATGGCTACCAACAAACATTTATTTTCAATCTTCGGATGTGTCTAGAAATTTGTGATACTACTATTTAAGATAAAGTGTCCCCTCTAAAACATAAGCTCTAGAAAGTTTATATTCTTTGTGTTACTTTACATGAGAATGACCCCACAGACATATTTGAAGGCTAGGTTCCTAGTTGATCCAATTGTTTAGGAAGGATTAGGAGGTGTGTCCTTGTTGGAGAAAGTGTCACTAGGAGTGGGCTTTGAAGTTTCCAAAGCTCATGCCAGGCTTCAGTCTCCTTCTCTTCTTTAATTTGCTGCTCAGGATGGGGGAGCTAGTGCCTAGCTAGCACTATGCCTGCTTACCTGTTGCTATGCTTCCTGCCATGATGATCATGGATTAACTCCTTTGAAACTGCCAGCAAGCCCCCAGTTGAATGCTTTCCTTTATAATTTGCTATGGTCATGGTGTCTCTTCACAGCAGTAGAATACTAACAAAGACAGAAGTGTCTGTCTGTACTACTGTATAAGATAATATCTGTTTTGTTTGAGACAAGGTCTTAATCAAGCCAGGCTAGCCCTGCCCCTACTTGCAGTGTGCTGGATTATATAAACCAGTTGGTACATCTAGTTGATGTGGATGTGCTAGGGATTTCCAGGTGACCATCTCCAGCCCTCAAACAATGTTTTGTTTTTAAATCTTTTATTTATTCAAGATGAAATATTGCTATGCTGCCCAGGTTGGTCCCCGAAGCCTGTGTTTAAGTCATCCTCCTGCTTCAGCCTCTGGAATATGGGGGGACAACAGGCATGTGTCACAATACGAAGTGACGGTGGATTTTTAATTGAATGGATGGTGTGGAATTCTTGTATGGTTCAAGCTCACCTTGAGTTAGAATGTTTTGACTAAAATGTGTTAAAAAGTCACTCAGTCTGGGTTTGAATTCATTATGGGCCACACTACAAGACCTAGACTGATCCTGCACAGATAGTAACGACTATCACCAGATGCAACTAAATACCACAACTAAAAGGTCAGAGAATGTCCTAATGATTTGAACTCCCTAATTTTAATTAACAGGTGATTGAATGACCAAGTTCAAAATGCCTTTGGAAATCAGTAACTCATTTTCAGCCTCAGCTGAGTCTGCCTCCAACCTGAAACCCACTACTTATCCAATCTCTTTATTCCACAAAAGATTAAGTTTTAAATGACTGTCCCAAGATTCCCTAACTGAGGTGAATTTAATCTGCCATTGAGTGAAGTAGTGACAGAAGAATTACCAGTAGGTACAACTCTCTCCTTCCTCTCACCCCAACACCAAATGGGGTACACTGTACCTCAGCTCCTTACAAGTCTTCACACCAACAGCCAAGTCCCTATTCCCCTACTATTTATTTAATGGAAAACACAGGTTTTATAGGAGCCCTACCAGCACATGCGGGAGACAGGAACTTGAATGCATGAAGACAGAGTGGGATCTCCGAATCCTCACTGAAAGTCGGGCAGAAACCCTATCTCAGAATACAAGGTGGAAGGTGCCTGAAGAATAGCACCTAAACAACACTTGCAGTGCACGCACTCCAGGTCGGTCAGTCAGTTGGACGGTCTGTCTGTCTGTCTGTCTGTCTGTCTCTCTCACACACACACACACACACACACACACACACACACACACACACACACACACACACACACACACACACACGTGTGCGCACACACACATAACACATACTGAGATGTCCCAGCCAACTAGAAGCGCTAGCTGCTTGGTGTGTGACCTGCCAGCTCAGTCAACCTTGAGTGAAAAGGAAGCTAGCTGCGGAGCAAGGGTCAGGTGCCAGTCAGCCCATGGAGTCCTACCCAACATGTAGATGGGCTGTCAGACCAAAAACTAGAAAGCTGTCTTTAAAATGAGCAAAGTAAAGCTTTAAAAAGGTAAACATACAAGGTAACACAATATTAGAGACATAATTCTAAGCAGGGTCTGACTGACTTAAAAGTTGCTATCATTAAGTGCTGTATTTACTTAAAATGGATATTCCAAAATTTCATTATATTTATGGTTGTGAGCCTAGCCTTTAACGGCTGAGCCATCTCTCCAGCCCCAAAATTTCATTATATAAAACTGCAATTGAAACAGTAACTCTGTTGCAGACCAATGCTATCAAGGGTTCTAATATTTGTGCTAATTTTTCCCCAAATAGCCAAAGTAAAACTTTTGGCAAAGGAAAAACTGCAGGTAAGACTGTGTTAATCTAATCCTAGTATTCCATTTATTTCCACTACTTCCCCTGTAGAGAAATCATGTAACATGCAAACATACACACATGTACCTGATTATCTTTCTTTTCAAATCCCAGCCGTAAACACCCCCATTTCCTTTGTAGCGAGTTCCAGAGACAATATCAAAATTACCTTCCTTCTGTTTCCTGTGAGAAAAAAAAACTCAATTAGAAAAAGTGATGTGGTATGTCTTTCTGTACTCTGTAAATTACCATTGAATAATAAACTTTTTTTTGGCCTAGGGTAAAGCAGCATAGAGGCAGACAGGAAAGACAAGTCAGAAGAGATGAGATCCAGCCACCCAAGAAGAAAGATGTAAATATACAGATGAAGCCATGACCCATGTGGCAATACAATAGATTAAGGAAATGGGTTAAGTTGTAAGAGCTAGCAAGTAATGGGCCTGGACCATAAGCCAAACAGTTTGCAATTAATACTAGCTTCTGAGTAACTTTATACATGGCTTCAGGGTGGTGGGAAAGATTTCTCCAGACCATGGGCCCAGACAGGTCAGAAAACTCAGGCTACAAAAAAGGTCTTAGGTTTTCAACAGGTATCTTCATAAATCTCACAATTGAGTTTTAAGGGAAGCAGAGGCAAAACATGAAGCCAAACAGATGACTTAACTGTTCAAAATGAGTCTTCCTTTCTTTTCTTTTCTTTTTTTTTTTTTTTAAACTTTATTTATTTATTTATTTATTTATTTATTTATTTATTTGCCTTGGTGTTTGCCTGGAACTGGAACTACAGACAGTTGTTAGCTGCCATGTGGGTGCTGGGAATCGAACCCGGGTCCTCTGGAAGAGCAGACGGTGCTCTTAACCGCTGAGCCATCTCTCCAGCCCCCAAAATGAGTCTTTCAAACATGAACTGATCTTGAGTTTTGAGATTTATTTATTCAAGTTTTTTGGGGGGCAGGGTTTCTCTTTGTAACAGCCCCCACCTGTTCTGAAACTCACTCTGTAGTCCAGGCTGGCCTTGAACTCACAGAGATTGGCCTGCCTCTGCTGAACTAAAGGCATGTGGTAACACTGCCTGGTGAGTTTCATTAAAATTTTAGAAAGTTTTATGTGTATGTCTGCATGTCAGCATACCAAGTATTTGCAGTACCCTCAAAGGCCAGAAGAAGGTGTTGGGTCTCTTGGAACTGGAGTTACAGAATGGTAGTTAGCTCCTACATGGGTTCTAGGAATTAAACCCGGTCTTCAGGAAGAGCAGCCATTGCTTGTGACCACTAAGCCATCTATCCAGTCCCTTTATTTACTTTTCTTATATTGGAGCGTGAGCCTAGGGATTCTATCTGCTGACTGTACCACATGCTGGACCCCAACCCCCCACCCAAGTCTTCTTTCTTCAGGAAAGGCCAGGAACCTCCAGTCTGCTGTTTCTTAACAAAAACAATACATCTATCTTCTCACTAAGAGTTTTGTTGCAATTATTAACTTAGAATCCAAGAATATTTATCCACATAAGTCAACAGAAACTTTCCCAATTCTTAGACTGGGACAAACAACAATAATAAAACATAGTTTCACTATATAGTCCAAGCTAGCCTTGAATGTATGAGCATTCTTCCTGCCTCTGCTTCAGCAACCTGAGATCATGTATGTTGCCACTGTGTCTAATATTTCCTTCCCTGCTCTTGAAACGGTCTATGTAGCCCTGGCTATCCTAGATTACTATCTTAATGAGGCTGACATTGAATGTACAAAGATCAGTTTGCCTTTGCCTCCAGAGTGTTGGGGAGTAAAGGCTTATGCTGTTATGCCCAGCAAAGTTTATTCGTTTTTAACACTTGCAAAAATGGTCAACTATTCAACTCAGATGCTTTCAACTCACTGGCTGGTGTTTTGTCAATTTGATACAAGCTAGAGTCATCAGAGAAAAAGAAACCCCAATTAAGAAAATGACTCCATCAGACTGGTCTGTGGACAAGGCCATGGGGCATTGTTTGATTGATGATTGCTGTGGATGTCCTGCCTAACCTCTCCTGTCTAGCTATTGGCTGTTCAGCTTTTTATTAAACCATTAGCAGTGACACATCTTTACACAGTGTGATAAAATATCCCAAAACAAAACCCTTTCCTCCCCAAGTTGCTTTTAGCCATGGTGTTTGCCACAGCAATAGAAACCTTACTAGGACAGTGCTGTTTTTACTGTAGGTGCTTCTTACCTCAAGAGAATCACAATCAATAATGTCAGAATAAAAACTCTTGAAGATAATTAGCATGCTTAAACTTTCAAATGAAATACACTAAAATGACTAAAACAAAGCTCATGCATCTTGATGTATTCCCAAAATTACTTCCCAGAGAGGCTGTCTATGACTCACCTCCTTCAGCAGCACTGCACATGTCCATTTTACCATCTTATAGCTTCTCTAAAGCCTCCACCTCTCACAGACTTAATTGGTGACAGGCACCTTCATGATCTCAACAGGATGGACTTCTCTCATGCTTTACTGGCCACATGGAAATGGTCTCCTGTAATTTCCTCTTTTAAGCACTGGCTGCTGACTGACAAGGTAGTAAGAGGGATTACATTGTGGAGTCATGATGCCTAGAATTCTGGAACCCCTCGACCAAATTCTGTTGTCTATGGCCTTTGACTATAACAAGTCAAACCTAATTTTAGACAACAAGGACTTCATCTTTTTTGTATTCTGAAAGAAAAGAGAATAGAACCATCTATTGATGGTTCCTAAGAGCTCCTAAAGAAAGTCATTTAGTTATGAACCTATTATTTATGAGTCTCAAGTCTCTATGTTAAATTTTGACAGAAAAGTTAAAGTAGCAAGTATATTTTAAATGAACAAACTAACTTATATTTAAATTTCTAATATTAGAAATACGAGAAACAAGGTTACAGAGATGGCTCAGAGTTTAGGAGCAGTGGCTGGTCTTCCAGAGGTTCTGAGTTCAATTTCCAACAACCAATGGTGGCTCACAACTGTCTATAATAGGACTTGATGCCTTCTTGTGCTATGCAGGTATACTCGAAGAGTACTCATATATGGGGAAAAAAGGCAGCCCCCCTCCCCAAAGAAATACTAAAAACAGTACCTACCTGATAAATTCTGGAATAAATTTGGGCTGAAATTTGGAGAAAATAAACAGTAAGCAATATGTGACAAGTTTATCGTAAATATCTAATCAAAAAAGGCAAACTGGATGTGACAGTGATGGTTGTAGCTGCATACCTGTAATCTTATCATTCAAAAGATAAAACAGGGAAATCCCCACACTCTCCAGACCAGTCTATATGACACAGTAGGACCATCTCAACCCAAAATGGAACAGAACAGAGTGGGAGGCCACTTACATGATGTGAGAGGTCAGCATCCATAATGATGATATAGTTTCCTGTGGCATGTTTTATTCCATGAATGTAGGCAGTTCCTAAAAGTGAAAACAGATTCTTTAACAAAAATAACCAGAAGGAGCTGGAGAGTTGGCTCATAGGTTAAGAGCAATAGCTGTTCTTCTAGAGGACCTAGGTTCTATTCCCAGCCTGATATGGCAGCTCACAACCACTGTTTCGTAACTCCACCTTCAGGGTATCTTGCTACCCTGTTCTGGCCTGTGCAGACACGTCAAGTACAGGGTACACAGACACACATTACATAAAATATCCATTCATTCATATATATAAAATTTGGAAAACAAAAACTACAAAAGACCACCCAAAATGTATTTAAACAGGAAAAGAAATCACTTTGCATCCTAAAAGCAAACATTTATCTTCTAAAAGTGACCCTAACCAGCTGGTAACTCTCTGGTACCAAACAATCAAGAAAGTAGGTGGCCACCATCCTCCTCCATTCTGGTGCCAACTTAACAATAACAACAAAACTCCCAAACCAACCATTTTATATTTAAAATTAGCGAAAAGAAAAGAAAGAAAAAAGTCTAATACAAAAGTCCCCTCTATTTTTTGGGAGAGGATTAAGTTGGGGTTTTACTCTGCGGCTTAGGCTGATTTTGAACCCCAGGAGATCTTTTTGCCTCAACCTCAAACTGCTAAGAGCCATCATGCCAAGCTTCCAAAGTTTCAGATTTATATAAACATGACCATATGCATATGTCGCCCCCCCCCCTCCAAACACAAAACCAAACCCATCAAGCCTTTCTGTTAGCGCTGTAGTGTCTTCTTGAGACAGGTCAAGTTCCTCAGAGCTCCATATTTACGTATCAGCTTCCTAGCCACTGCTTATTTCTATTTCAGAAAACTCAAATATTCCAGTGATCACTCCCTCCCCAAACACACACACGTATAGTTCCTGCCCTCTAACAAGCTACTGCGCAGGAAATGGCATCTGGTGTGTCACCCACATCTAGGGAACATTGAGTTCCTGCCTTTGCCAGTAACTCCCCACAGTAATTACAAGGCAAGTGGCTGTATTTCCCAACCATCATTTAACTCCCTACTCTGTGTCTACCTTTACATTGTCCCAGGCACTACCTTCTGGCTCCACTTTCATTTCCCAGCCAGTTTCCCTCCTGCCTTTCCCTGCATTCCAAGTCAGGTTCCAATGGAGGTGTCTTCTGAAGACCAACTACAACTTGCCAGGTACATTAGGCCCTACTAGAGTATGGCCAGTATCTCAGCTATCTTATTTGCCATCTGTGTGCACAAAGTCTCCCATTAAAGGCTTGGTTGATTAGTCTGTGAGGACTGGGAATCCCTGCATTCTCTATCCTGAGCACCATCACAACCCACAGCAGTAAAGTTGCAATGGCTGATACCAGTTCAGCATTTCAAAATTAGAGACTTTAAGATTAAAGACATGCACCACTAGACCTGGCTAAAGAGGCTTTTCAAAGTTTCAACTACTAATAGATGATGTGTTGACAGAAATGCCAAGTCCCATGATCTAATCCTTGCACACTGTACACAGAAGCTAGCTGTCGAAGTGTGGACAGTTACTATGGATTAATGAAAGCAGAAACAAAATTTGAAAACAAAACATCACAAACATCTCATTTAGAGTGTTAAGCTTTCCTAACAACTTTGACTAATGTTTTCACTGACTTCAAAAACTCTTGTGTTTTTTTTCAGATCATTTCAATCTCAAAAGAATCCTGTGGACTTACAAGTTCAAGCATTTGATGCTGCTAGCAAGTTCATTCTTCAGGATAGAGACCTTTCATTTTCCCTCTGTTTGCATGCATGTTGTCCCTCTTTGAGGGACGAAGGTGTGCATGTGTGAGCATGTGGAGGTCGGAGGCTGGTGTTGAAATCATGTTCCATCCTTCTTTCACCTCATTTATTAGAGCAGGCTTCTTAACCAAACCCAGAGCTCAATGATCTGGCTAGTCTCACTCCTCCTTCTGAAGCTGAATTACAGGTGAGCCACCACGCACACCTAGCATTTCTGGGGATCTGAATTCTGGTCCTTGTGCATGTGCAAATAAATACTTTAACTGTGGAGCCATCTCCCCAGCCTCAGGATAACAGCTTCCATCTGTTAAGAGCTAGGAAACAAAGGCATTTCAAGGCTCAGAGTCACTGGGCTTATTTGAAATACTCTAGACAGCAGTTCTCAATCCAAGTGTGGGTCAAAACTCCTTTGCGAGTCAAATAACCCTTTCAACAGGGGTCAAATATCAGATATCCCACATATCAGGTAATTACATTATGACTCCTAACAGTAGAAAAACTAATTATAAAGTAGCAATGAAACAATTTTATGGTTAAGGAGGTCACTACAACATGAGGAACTGTAATTAAGAGCCAAAGCATTAGGAAGATTGAGAACCACTGTTCTAGAATGCTCTGTCTAAGGTGGAAATGTTTTTATTCTTAGAAATAATTGCCTTTTAGACTTACCATTTAATGACTTTGCAAAGTATATACAGGTCCAAGATGCGCTCCCTCAGTCCCATTCTTCCCTCCACCAGAATCCCCATATTAAATACCCTATTTGGACAGAATTACAGTGCTTTATGTTTTGCTGAGTGGGTCCTGACTAATACAGGAAATCCAAGTGAAACTATTAGGATGTCACAAAACACTAATGGCCATAATAGCTGACTGTACTTGGGCCTACAAAATGGGCAAACACTGTGGCAAATATGACTAGAGGGCAGGTAACAGGAAAGGGCTGGGGTCCCTACTTACCAAGGCCCAGCTTTTTCTCCCGTGGTCTCAGGAGCTGCAAGGAAAAGAAACAAGATGTCAACACAAAAAGACAAAAATATTTAAAATTTTATTTTATTTTTATAAATGCATACTCAAAACTATACTTTAAAGGATCAAGTTTGTAAGTTTGTTACTATAAATGCAAACCCATTTAAAAAGATTAGTTGAATTTATTACCTTGAAGCAGACTATGTTCGACATTTTTGTCCAAAGCCAAAAAGGTGTTTGGGGGCTGAAGAAGCAGCCTAACATGCTCCCCTCCCCAGCACTATATAAACTGTGGTATAACACCAGCAATACCAGTGTTTGGGAAGCAGTGCCAAGAAACAGGAGTCAGGAGGTCAAGCTCAGCTAGTCTGAACCAACCCTGACTTCAGGATACCCACTTCTAACAATAAAAGCAAAGACAGTAGCCATCACACCAGCCAGTACAGCAAAACTGTTCTCCTAATTTTTTTAGATTTTTGTTTGTTTTTCGAGACAGGGTTTTTCTGTGTAAATTTTGGAACTTGCTCTGTAGACCAGGCTGGCCTCCAACTCAGATTCACCTGTCCCTGTCTCCAGAGTATTAACACAAGTCATTGACAACTGATAAAGAAGGGTATTATTTATTTAAGGGGTTTAGAGAAGAAACTTACTGACAGAACAGATTAAACAGTTGTGTAGTTCTTGGACACCTGGACTGGTCTACATGGCTGAAGCTCAGCAGGTCAGGTCAATGATGCAAGAGCATGAGAGAGAACAGGAAGAAGAGGCAGGGGCTTATGTCCACCTGATCTTAAGCTGGTCCTCTGGCCAAATCCCAAATACTGGAGTTTCAAACCACACCTCTAGGTCAAAGTGATAGTGCCTGTTTTCCACTGCACCTGAGTGCTGGGATTTAAGGCATTTGCCACTACACCCTGCATTAATTTTAGTTCTTTATATTTTATGTGTATGAGTATTTGCCTGCCTGTATGTCTGTGTACCATGTAGCATGCCTGATGCCATGGAGGCCAGAAGGCATTGTTGGTGTCACTAGAACAAGTGTTAAGAATGGTTGTGAGATACCATGTGGGTTATGGGAATTAAACCCAGGGCCTCTGCAATAGGAAAAGGAATTTTCTTTCATTCTAATCCTATAGGTAAAATTTTACACACACACACACACACCCTTCTGGTTCCACTCTTATAGGAAACAACAATTTTTATACCCATCATGTTTTGGTTGTGTTTTTAAGAGAAGGTTTCACTGTGTATCCCTGGCTGGCCTGGAACTCACTACATAGATGAGGCTGGCCTCTGCTTCTTAAGTGCTGGGATTAAAGGCACCATTTGCAGTGTTAAAACTTTCCAAAGTTTTGGGTGTCATTATTCATCTTCCCAAACTTTAAATACTGTTGCCACCATTTTTCCCCTGCCAGCGGGGACCCTATAAAAAAACGGGGGGGGGGGGGGAGAAGGGGGAAGGAGGGAAATAGGAAGGAAAAGATGGACTGTCTGGCTCTACAGGGAAACAATGATTATAAATGCAAATTTTCTTCTTTTTGGTTTTTGTTGAGACAGTGCCTGTCTATGTAGCCTTGGCTTGCATGGAACTTGCTATGTAGATGAGGTTGGCCTCTAATTCACAGAGATCCACTTGCTTCTGTCTCTTGAGTGTTGGGATTAAAAGAGTATAATAGCTCAATGGTTAAGAGCACTGACTGTTCTTCTGGAGGACCTGAGATCGATTCCCAGCATCCACATGGCAGCTAATAACTGTCTGTAATTCCAGCATCTGACACCCTTACACAGTAATACATGCAGGCAAAACACCAATTCACATAAAATAAAAATAAATATTTATTGAAAAAAAAAGACTATACCACCACATCCAGGAAGGTATATATTGAGGCCATCCTGGACAACTTAGCACAAGACCCTGTCTCAAAGAATAGAAAGAGAGCTGGGGATATACATAGCTCAGTGGTAGAACATCAACCTAGTGTGTGCAAGGCCCTAGGTTCAATTCTCCAGTACCAGGGGAAAAGATCTTGTTTTCTTATAGTGATGAACTACCACTTTTTGGAAGGCAAGTATACAGAGTCTCCAGAGATTTCTGTTTCTCTGACAATAGTTCCCTATCTGAAAAAGGAGCAATGTTGTCCCCAAAGGGTCATGTCACAGTATCAGGTGCGTTTCAGTGTGCCAAAAAGGAAGGGAAGCTGCTATTGGTATCTTGTGGGCAGAGGCCAAAGACAGCACTAAACAGTGACAATAAACAGGACAGGTCCCCACAGCAAATCATCCAGCACTGTGTGTAAACCAAGAAGCCTTGGGTCACAGTGAAACTGCAAACACAGAGGACAAATGCACAGCTGACAGCAGAACGGGCTTAATAGTTAAATCTGTATTCACCAGTGTGCTTTTGATCCAAGTTGTCCAATGCGAAATCCACAAATATCTTGAAAGATTTAAACCCAAGTAGTAATAAAAATAAACAAACCAACACCTCACAACAACTGTTAGTGAAGCCATAGCTACACTGTACCTCTTTGCATGTGTATATGTGTCTGTATGCTAGGGTTACAGGAACCTATGAGCTGCCTGAAATGGGTACTAAGATCTGAACTTAAGTTCTTATAGAACAGCAAGAGCTCTCCATCCCCCTCTCACCCTCATGCTTAAAATCTATACAAATAATATATCTTACATGTTAAACTAAGAATCTCCTACCAATTATATTAAGAATATCTTCTCATAAGCTCTGACTCTGCTTCAAAAATATCAAATTCATGAAGCCACTATAAAATTGCCTCTGTATCTGCTCACGTCAGTCCTGCAGGAAGACAGGCTTCAGGGTGCAGTGACAAGTTTAGAATTTTGGGATTCAGGAAGGACCCCCCCCTCCTCAGCACCCCTGGAAGAAATATAACTGCCTCAAAGCCCTGAAGTCACACCTGTTTCTCAGCTAACAGTCACCTTTCCTACATTCAAGCTTGGAGTTGCAGGCAGCACTGTATACAAAGTGTATACAGGCCCAGAGAAGGGAGTGAACAAGACAGAAACCCAAGAACTTCTTCCTCATCAGCTCTATATTTCAATATTTTAAGAAAATTTATCTGCAGAATCAACCATAAAGCCAGAGGTTAAGTCCAATTTTTTTTTGTTGTTGTAAAATTACCGCTAGCTCACATATCAGATACATAATTTTGATCCCAGAAAAGGCCTGCTGCCTCTCATCTTTCCAGACTTTCCTCCTTATCACTACTCTTCTCTCTATAAAGAAAGGACAGAGTTTGTGACTTACAATTCTGTCTGGCCCATAGATCTTTTCCAGTTGTTCAGCAACTTCTCTTGTCCCATCTGGGCTTCCATCATCTATAATTATAATTTCATAGTTGATCACGCTAAAATAAAATTTAAAAATTACATTAATGTTGGGTGATAATCTCTCAAGTTTTTAAGTAACTAAAAAGCTAAGAGGATCAGGATATTCAAGGTCATTCTCAGCTATAGTGACTTTCACAGACAGCCTGCAATACCAGAGATTCTATTTCAAAACAAATAGAGCAAAAATAATACTTTAAATAATACTAGCAACTTTAAATAATCTGAAATCTGACTTAATTTCATTTTTATTTTTATTCATTTAGGTTTTTCAAGATCAGATTTTTCTGTGTATCCCTGGCTGTACCAGACAAGGCTTTGGACTCAAGAATGCCTCTGCCTCCAGAATGCTAAGAATGAGCCACACCACTGACCAGCTATTTCAACTCTTAAAATTACTTTCCATTATATTCACACAATAGTTTCTACTCTAAAAACCATTGGACATTAGTTGCTTGGTGGACAAATCCCATCTGCAGCACATATAATCATCATGCTCCACCCCTCTTATAAGACATAAAGGGGAAGGAAAGGGAGCAACACCTACATGTTGCTTCTATGTCACCAATAGGTGCAATGGGGACTAGGGAGACAGCTTAGCACTGGCTATGCAAGCAACAGGACCAGAATCTGGATCTCCAGCAGCCAAAAGAATGGGTATGACTAGGCATTCATTTCTGTAACTCCAGCACTGGGGGGTGGAGGTTGAAAGCCCCCAAATAATAGAAGCTCTAGGCTGAGAGAGACCTTGTCTAAAAAAAATTCAGAGTGGAAAGTCAAAGTAAAGACATCAGATGTTCTCAGCTAGACTGTGTGTGTGCATACATCCTGCCCCCAACAAGAGTAGGGTCACTGACCCCATTGTTTCTCTCTCTCTCTCTCTCTTTCTTTTTAACTCCAGGATAGGTATTTGTCAAAACACCTTTGTTAAAGCATGTCACAAGGTGAAGTCATTCTTAAGTAAAATTCCTTCCTTTCTGGTTTCAAATAAATCATCTCAGCAGAGGGTCAGGCAGTCTAAATGACCAAACATTTGATTTCAGAACATCCATTGCAGGATGCCACTCATTGGCAGAGTTCCATTCCCCAGCACAATAGACCCCAAACCACAAATAAGGATACCCTAGAACTTTAGAGGCTGAGGTATTCCAGCATAGCCTCCCTTAGGATGTAATGAAAGGGAAACAGGGAAGTGGAGTAGGGAGGCACTGGGTGTTGGACTCATAAAGTAAACAAAGCAAAAAATATCATAAAATCAGTATACAAAGTCAGAGCACATTAAAATGCTATGGTTAAGTTTTCTAAATTGGAAAAGCTGGCAGAACCAATTTAAAAGATAAGACCGATCAAAAAAAAAAAAAAAAAAAAAAGATATGCGTTAAACATGAAAGGGCCACTGACTTTTATTCAGAGATAGAATCAAAACAGCAATCCTAAATCTGGCTAATGGTGGTGTCGGGCCTTTTAATTCCAACACTTGGGAGGCAGAGGTAGGTGGATTTCCAAGTTTGAGCCAGCCTAGTCTACAGAGTGAGTTCCAGGACAGCCAGGGTTACAAAGAGAAAATTGGTCTCAAAAAACCAAAACCACCCCAAACCCCCAAAAGAAAGAAAAACCAAAGCAAACCTAAACCCAGGCAAATACAACAACAAGCCCAGCAATTCTGGCTTCAAGCAGTGGCACACATCTTTAATCCCAGTATTTTGTGTGGTAGAAGCAAGTAAATCTGAGTTCCAGGCCAGACAGGGCTACATAGTTTTGAGACCTTGTCTCAAACAAGGCAGTCTAATGGCTTTCTACCAAAAGAAACCATGTATCAAGTATTTTGTTTTGTTTTTCTGAGATCAGGCAGTTAAGGTTCAGCCCTGGATGAAATTGAACTTGTTACAATCGGTCTGCATCTCCTGCACCCAACCTTGGCGTCAAGTGCTTTTTCTGACTGCTAGAAAACATGGTCACCGGGTTCTCATTTCCATTTGAAAAGCAAAGCTCTGGAAACAATCTTTGTTCTGATAAGGCTGATCTAAATAAACAGCGCACTACTATGGCACCTTACCTAATTTACAAAATAAAAGAATGTCCAAGCTTACCACAGCTTGCTGACACTCATCTGGTCGTAAAAACAAAAACCAACAGCAACAAAAAAACTGACTCTGTACTGTTCTCACAGGCATTTTATTTAGTTCACTTAGGAGACCTTTTTAAAAAATTGCGCAACACTTCCAATGTCAAAATTCCCATTCCTAAGGGCTAGGAATGGGGCTCAGTAGAACTCTGCCTACCACTGAACAAGAAGACCCCGTGTTTCAGAACACAACAAACAAGACCCAGTTTCTAATCTCGACGCCAAACAATGCTGCCACCTCATCAGCAGTTCCCTGACAGCGCAAACATCAAGCTTACATAAGCGCTCGGGCCCGGGGTGGTGTTGAGTGCTGGCTGGGGACTCCCGGCTCCCGCGGCAGATCGTTACCGCCTGCAGAGGGATGGAGCCAGGCTTTCGGCCTCTCCCCGAACTAAAAGTGCAATCAGCCCTTTCAAACCAGAAAGAAAGAAAGAAGAAAGGCGGGGGTGTGGGGGGAGGGAAGTGGAGGCCAGGACGAGCTGTCATTATAAACATCTCGCCAGGGACCCTGAGTAGGAATGAGAGCACGGGAGACAGAGCCAGGACTGTCCGCTATCACTTTCCCCCGAGCAGGCTCGGGCGGGAGCCGAGGCCAGGCCTCGGTGGGGCTCCTCGAGCGGCCAACCGCCGACCCGCAGCCCGCGGCTGGCTCCCCGGCGCCCGCGAGACAAGCTTCTTCTACCTCTCGGTGAAGCTCTTCACCAGCAGCCACACGATGAGCGGTAGGTTCTCGCGCTCGTTGTAGGTGGGCAAAAGTACCGAATACTTGTCCTGTCGCGAGGAGCGGCCCTGCGGCGGCCGCGGAGACGCAGCACTGCTGCGAGGCGCCCCCGTGGAGGCCATGACGGGTCTGCGCGGGGCACCGGAAGCGGAATTGCGTCACTGGCGTGGACCGTACCAAGTTCCGGGGGCTGAGGTTCTCCTAGGCCTCAGTGTGACTTCCTGGAAATATTCAGATTCTGTGACTGTTTCGAGTCGACGCTGAAGGTTTCATCAGGAAACACCCGTTTTATTTTCTCCAGTTCCAGGAAGCGTCTTAATCTTCCAGTCCCTAAGAGATGGGTAACCGGAAACGGAAGTCGCTTCCGGGATATTTCCGTAAGAGGCCGTCATGGCTGCCCATGAGGACATAGCGGCCTTGCAGGATGAAATTGTGCGGCGAGAAGAAGAGCTGGCTTCGTTGAAGCGGAGGCTGACTGCAGCCCTGGCGGCTGAGCCGGAGCCCGAGCATCCCGTCCCGTTGTCGCCGCTGCTCCCCAAGACCTCGCTGTCGCGGGACGAGATCCTTCGCTACAGTCGTCAGCTTCTGCTCCCGGAGCTGGGCGTGCGCGGTCAGTTGCGACTGGCATCGGCTTCCGTGCTGGTGGTGGGCTGCGGCGGGCTGGGCTGCCCGCTGGCTCAGTACCTGGCGGCGGCCGGCGTGGGCCGTCTAGGTCTGGTGGACCACGATGTGGTGGAGACGAGCAATCTAGCCCGTCAGGTGCTGCACGACGAGACGCTGGCCGGCCATGCCAAGGCTTGGTCTGCGGCCGCCGCGCTGCGCCGGCTCAATTCGGCCGTGGAGTATGTGCCGTACGCGCGGGCACTCAGCGAGGCTTGGGCGCTCGACCTGGTCCGCGGCTACGACGTGGTGGCCGATTGCTCCGACAACGTGCCCACGCGCTACCTGGTGAACGACGCGTGCGTGCTGGCAGGTCGGCCGCTGGTGTCTGCCAGTGCGCTGCGCTTCGAGGGACAGATGACCGTCTACCACCACGACGGCGGACCCTGCTACCGCTGCGTGTTCCCGCGGCCGCCCCCGGCGGAGACGGTGACTAACTGCTCGGACGGTGGTGTGCTCGGGGTGGTGCCCGGCGTGCTGGGCTGCGTACAGGCTCTAGAGGTGCTCAAGATTGCCGCGGGGCTCGGGACATCCTACAGCGGCAGTCTGCTGCTTTTTGATGGCCTCGGGGGCCATTTCCGAAAGATCCGACTGCGGCCCCGCCGGCCTGACTGCATCATTTGCGGTCAGCAGCCCACCGTGACCTGCCTGCAGGACTATGAGGCTTTCTGCGGCTCCTCGGCCACTGACAAATGCCGTGCCTTGAAGATCCTGAGCCCAGAGGAGCGGATTTCTGTGACAGATTACAAGCGTCTTCTGGATTCCGGAGTACCCCACGTGTTATTGGATGTTAGGCCTCAAGTGGAGGTGGACATCTGTCGTCTGCCTCACGCCCTCCACATCCCTTTGAATAAATTGGAACGTAGGGATGCTGACAGCCTAAAGCTCTTAGAGAATGCCCTCCATGACGGGAAGCGAGATTCACAGGAAGGGGTTGCTATCCCCTTGTATGTGATCTGCAAACTGGGGAATGACTCCCAAAAAGCTGTGAGGGTCCTGCAGTCCTTAAAGGCTGTGCCAGAGCTAGACCCTTTAACCGTTCAGGATATTGTAGGGGGACTCATGGCCTGGGCCGCCAAAATTGATGGGGCATTTCCACAGTACTGAAGAAAGAGCATGAGATCTGTAGGGATGATGTGATACCTTGAGGATGCATGTATTTGTACCTACAAGAGCTTCAGTCTTCAACAAATAGAATCATTTTTGCAAAGAGCTTTTAGAGAAAACAGGATAAAATTGTTTCTGAAAGCTGCCTTTGTTTTGGGCACTTGTACATTACCTTCAACATATGATGTGGGAATGTGACAGAATTTTTGTTCCACATCTGTTCCAATCAAAATGCTCTCTGGGTCATTTTATACTTGGAATTAAGTTGCAGTTTTATTATATCTTAGTCTGGATTATTCACAGATGGCACACACTCATTCATTCCATTTTTAATTAAAGTATTCTTTAAGAGGTTGGAGAAATGACTTAGCATTGGAGAGGGGGGAGATTTTGGGTTGACTTCCAGCTGTCCTGTGTTGGCTCCCAACTGTCTGTATCTTCAGTTCCACGAGGTCAGATGTCTCTGGCTTCCTCTATCACCAGGCAGGATCTTGTTGCACAGACATACATGCAGACAAAACGCTCAAAGTTTTAAAATATAAAAAAGTTAGATATTATTTGAGTCTTATCCCTACTTAAAAATGATAGAATATACACCTTAGAAAAACATAATTGCATGGTGTTTTCATTATCTGGAAACTGGTCATTCTAGAACCTGTTATGAATGTCAGAGTGCATTCCCCCAGCTTTCCGAAGAAGCTGCTAGCTGGTGTGGACACTGTAGACAAAACAGACTGCTCTTCCAGTGTGTGTTTTCGTTCTAGAGACGATCTTGCAGACACTGGGGAACATACAGAAAAGCACACTTGTTGAAAATGCTTTGTGCAAGCACATATACACACCCTGGGAATTGAACCCAGAGCTTTATACAAGCAGAGAGCAGTCACTATCCTGAGTCCCCTTTTAAAATTGTGTTATTTTGAGCTATGGTTTCACCAAGTTGCCAAAGCTTTTCATAAATTGAGCACACTTGTCACCAGCTCCCTCTTAGACAAAGAAACTGTCAGGAGTCCCTTTCTACTCCCAAAGCTCTCCCTTTCTGAAAGGAGACAGCATAGGCTGGGAACCTGTAGAGAGCAACAGGCTCCCCCCCCCAACCCCCAGACAGAGTCTCCTGTGTAGTTCTGGCTGGCATGTAACTTTGTATGGCAGCCTTGAGCTCACAGAGACCTGCCTGCCTCTGTCTCCCAGTGTTGGGATTAAAAAGATGTGTCATCATGCCCAGCTAACAGGCTCTTTCTTAGATAACTCATTTTCCAAGATGAGCCACACTCATCAAGATGAATCAAACCCTCAAGACTTACGCTGATTGTTAGGTCCCTACTCTAAGTGCCCAGTATAAATAGCCTTTTCCTGGGGCTTTGTGGAGTCCATAGCTCATGAGACTCTGAAATGGTCACCCCACCCCTGGGATTTACAGATGGGTGAACAGCTAAATGGGTCAGGGTTAATGTGCAGTGAATTGGACAGATGTTGCCCAAATTCTGATTGATCTTAATAAAAACCCTGAGCCAGATTTTGGGATAAATGTTATAAGATCAGAGAAGCAGAGAAACAAGCCACTAGAGAAACTTCTCACCACCACTGAATCCTCAAGTAGAAAGGGGAAGATGCTGTCTCTACAGATTTTCAGACTGAATGCCTGAGTCCTCAGCCAAAGGGAAGAGAAGGGCCAAACTCCTGTCTGCTCCCACCTTATATTCCTTTCCCTGCCCAGCCATATCACTTCCTGTCTTAAACTTCCTAGTGCTGGGATTTAAGGTGTGAGCCACCACTACCTGGCTCTGTTTCTCTTTTAGACTGGATTAATCTGTGTAGTCCAGGGTGGCCTTGAACTCACTGATCTCCAGACAGATCCCAGCTTCTTAAGTGCTCTTAACTGCTGAGCCATCTTTCCAGCCCTCGCTTTTTTTTTTTTTTTAAATATTATATATACAGTATATAGAAGAGGGCATGGTTGTTCCTAAAGAGGTTCTGAGTTTGAGTCCCAACACCCACATGGCAACTCAAAATCATCTATAACTGTAGTCCCATGGGATCCAGTGTCACCTGTGTGCAAGCAGAATACCAGTCAGTATACATAAACAGATTCTAAAATTAATAAATGGGCTGGAGAGATGGCTCAGCCGTTAAAGGCTAGGCTCACAACCATAAATATAAATAAATGTAAACAAAAGTATGATTGTGTCCGCTAAGTTCCAGTGAGCAAGGCAGGAGGCCCAGATGGGAGACCACCGCTTTAAGCAAAGTGCTTTGTCGCACCATCTCTGCTGAAGTCAAAGAGAGCTGGAGGCAGGCTTGCTTGGCATCCCATATAGCATTATCTTTGGGCAAGGAGCCTACTTCATAGCCAGAGAAGGACAGCAGGAACCATGAGGGATGCTTCTTGCTGTGCTCATCTAGCGTCCTCAAACAACTCAGGACACCTGCCCAGGGAATGGTTCCGCCCACAGTGGTCTTGCCCCTCCTACATTCATTAATAGTTAAGACAATTCCCAGAAGACATGCACACAGTGTGATCTGATCATGCAATTCCCACCCAAAGCTTTTCTCTCAGGTGACTCTAGGCTGAATCAATGAGAGGAATAGAATGGATAAGGAAACAGAAGGTCCTAAGAAGGTGCCTTCTTGCCCTTTGGTTCTTTACAACCCTTAGGTATTGCTTTCAAACCTGTGAACACCAGAGGTTAATAGTGACTTAGACTAGCCCTGGCCCCGGCTCCCTGGACTCCAATGTCTGCCGAAGTTTCTTATTTGTCATCAGGGTTTTTGTTTGTTTGTTTGTTTGTTTTTGTTTTTGTTTTTTTTTGTTTTTTTTAAAGCTATTTATTTATTTTGAGACAGAAAGACAAGGCTGGCTTGGAACTCACAGAGACTGCCCTGCCTTTGCTTTCTAAGTTCTGGGATTAAAGATCTGTGCAATCACTGGGCTTATTTGTGCCTGTGTATGTGTGGGCACACGTGAGTGTCTTTGAGTGTGCATATGGAGGCCAGAGTCCATGGCAGGAGTCCTCTAGCACTCTCCATTCTTATTTATTTATTTTTTTTTTTGAGACAAAACAGTCTATTTCCTTCTTTCTCTCCCTCCCTCCCTCCCCCCCTTCTTTCTGTAGTTCTACTGGACTGACTGGCCAGTGAACTCTAGGGATCTGCCTGGCTCCACCTTCTCAGCTCTGAGTTATAGATAGATACTGCAAAGCGCTTTTTACAAGATTGCTATGGATCTGAACTTGGGTCCTCATGCTGTGCACAGCCGTTATAATGAGACAATCATGGGTGACAGAGAAAGAAGGATTATTTATTTATTTATTTATTTATTAAAGGGTTCAAAGGAGAGCACTCACTGATACATGAGGGAAGATGCAGTCGTGTTGATCCTGGAAAGCTGGACTGGTTCCACGTGGCTTCACCTTTCGGTTCAGTTCATCTATCCAAAGGCAGGAGAGGGAAGGGACTGTGTACCCCAGATCTTAAACTGGCCCTCTGGCCATGCCATAAATTCTAGTGCCCAAAAACCTTAGGCGCTCCCCAGAACTATGCTGGCCAAAGGCCACACCCAAAGGTCTAGGTGGAAGTTACTGCTCTCCACAACAAGGCGCTTTACCCACTCACTGAGCCTCCTCCACCTCCCTTTGTTTTGACTATTTTAAAACAATGTCATGCTGTGTAGTTCAGGCTGGTCTGGAACCCATAATGTAACACAGACTGGCCTCAAACTTTGAAAATTTCTGTGGCCTCAGCCTCTGTGTGCGATTAATGGGTGTACCTACCAGGTTTGACTTTGCTTGTGTTTCTGTACTTCTTGAAGTGACTCTCTCAGCCCTGGGCTGCAGAAGCATTCCCTCATCAAATTAAGACAAAAGCTACTCAATTTTCTGTTTTCCCACTTCAATTTACATTGAGCTCTGTTGTTAGGTGCTTTTTAGAGGTTTGGGAATGAGATTAAATAAACCCCAATAGGAGCAGTCAATAGTAGATCCAGGACCCAATAGGAAGCCTTACCTTAGTTCCTGGGTCAAGTTCATGTCCAAAGGCTTCCTTGTAACTAAAAGTGCAAGTGTGTTGAAGTCCCAAAGGATAAAAGCCTGAGCTCAGATGCCCTTGTCCCTGTGAGTTCTAAGATGAAAGCGGCTGGAGTCCAGATTCATCTTCCCGAATTGATTATTCTGTCTAGTTCCAGCTGTATGGGGTCATGGTGCCAGGCAACAGAGGAAATCTCATGGCAGCAGCCCAGGCTGGCTCTCCGATACAACAGTGTCAGCATCTTAAAGGGCAGATGAGCCCCAGGGGCCTCCAAAGGGCAAAAAAGTAGAAATAGAAGCATGAACAGGGCAGCTCTCTGCCCATCAGACTATCCAAGGGATCCTCCTCCAGCCAGGACCTGGATTTATTCGCACATTGATACCTGAGGGCAGGGCCCAGGTCTTCGAGTGAATACAGCAGTTAATGGATTCGAAAGTTGGATTTGCACCAATCACCGCTGTACCTTATTTCTTTGCCTAATCTACTAGCACATGTGCGGTAACTACATCAGTCTGGAGTGCCACCTGTCGGGTGGTTTGACCTGCCAGTCTGTTGTCCCTGAGGATATGTCTATCCCCTCTCTGGCGCCCTGGGTAATGGACAATGGTCAGCTTCTTGGGTAACCATGGAGTTTTAGGGAGGGCTATCAGCTCCACATGTTGGGCAGACATTCCAGGTGGCATTGGCGCTCATACTACCTCTTCTGCAGTAGTAACTGCAGCTCCCCCATACCTCAGGCTGTCCAGCTCGAAGCTGATATAATCTGTAGGCCAGGTAGCTTTTGCAATGGGCAATGGGATGTCTTGCAAGTCTGGCCTAATACTGTGTGCCTGGGCCAGGATCTCAAAGCATTGTGCAGTGGCGCCTTTAAATCTGGATCAGGCAGTAGAGTAGCTGGATTCAGAGCTGAGGGCACCTAGAAGGTTATTCTGGCAGGGTTAAGCAACATTATTTGGTACAGAGTCATTTTGGCATTGTACAGCCACTGTTTAGGGGGCTGCTTGAGAACTTTTTAAAGTGCATGGCGGGTGGTGGTTATGATGAGAGTCTGTTTTAAGGTTAACTTGTCAGCATCTTTACCCAGCTGTGCTACAGCTGCTATTATTTTAGCCGCATTACAAGCTCACACCAGGCAGATTAGGGGAGAGGCTGCTTCTGCAATAGTCTGATTGGCTGTGGATTTTTCTGTGGTGCCGCCCTGAACCAGAACCAGCTTTTGAGTCTTAGTCTGTATCCGATCTCTCTCCTCTGCCATGAAGGGTGCCTGTAAAAGCTGTGTATAACCATCACCATCCCACATAGGGATGGCTTCACAAAGATTGGGAGTGTAAGGAGGTGAGGGAGAGACCTCATTTTTTGTGTTGCTTCCTTGAAGGGCTTCTGGCCTAGGAGCTAACAGGGTCTTGACCTATCGGGGCAAGAATGATTTCATCTAAGGAGGTGGATTTTTTAATTAATTCTTTTTAGACTATTAGGTAGCAGACTTGATCTGCACATCTTTTTTTTTTTTTTTTTTTTTTTTTTTTTTTTTTTTTTTTTTTTTTTTTTTTTTTTTTTTTTTTTTTTTTTTAAAAAACACTTTTATTTTATTTATTTGCCTTGGTGTTTGCCTGGAACTGGAACTACAGACAGTTGTGAGCTGCCATGTGGGTGCTGGGAATCGAACCCGGGTCCTCTGGAAGAGCAGACGGTGCTCTTAACCGCTGAGCCATCTCTCCAGCCCCTGCACATCTTATTTGAGGTCTGAAGACTATTTTTTTAACTTCCTCTATGAGAGCCAAATCCCAGAGGCCAGCCCACACATAGCGCTGGCCATTCTGACCTGCAAAAGGTGGCAAATTTAGATTTTTTAAATCGTAACAGAAAACTTATTAGTACATGCATTAACCTCTTGATAATGGTTTAAGATTAAGTCTAGTTGTGAAGAAACTGCCTGGCTTTTGGCCTTCACATCCAGAACACAAATGTAGAGAGAAACACACACACCATTGAGGACAGACTAAATCTAGAAGAGAAATCATCTGTCTCATGGCATTTTTTATAAATATGGGACCCTCTGTCTCTATAGAGTGAGGATTGCAGTCTTCACAGATACGAGGTCTCTTTTGTATCTTTTTAATGATAGATTTTTGAGGTCCTTGACCTCAACAGGCACAGGAAACTTCCTGGTGTTATGACACAGGCTGGGAAGTCTAATGTGTTTTCTCTGATTTTTTTTAAGGCAACTTGGCTCTGCCATAGCTTCGTGATGCCTGCTCCTCAGCTACAGACACAAGCTGGGAAGCCTGATGCATTTTAAAAAATTTTTTTTCTGGGCAACTTGGCTTTGCCACAGCCCCACATTGCTGCTGACTCAGACATCATTTTGTTATTATAGACATAGGCTGGGAAGTTCTATGTGTTCCCCCTGATTCTAGGCAACTTGCTCTGCCATATTCCTGGTTGTCTCTTTTTGGCACCTACTGGTCCGATAGCTCTGCCCTGAGCCTTCTACGTCTGGCTACTCACTGCCCCTGCCGCTGAGCCTCTTGCCTCTGGCCTGGTGCGCTCAGCCTGCCAATGCGGCTCTGCTACTCACCTGCTGGTGATCCAGAATCCCTGAAAGTGTAAAAATTCTTCCCAGTCAATGCACCATATGTTATGCCCACACTTAATTTTTATGATCGCTACTAGGGAGGCTGGATATGCTGTAAAGAGTGAAGATTTTATTGTTTATATAGGTTTTTACAAATCTGGGTTGAAACCTATCAGGGGAAACATTAGATTCATAGAGGACCCTGAGCTTGGGCCACACTTCTTTGTGTGTCCACCGGGCTCTTTGTGTAGCATTGAGAAGATCTTGGTCATCTACTTCTGCCAACAAATCCACCTGGAGGTTAGGGATGGTGGAGCAACAAGGGATGCCAAACATAAATTTAAATGAGGTTAGCTTTATCTGATAAGGGGGATTCCGGGTCCCGTATAAGGCAAAGGGAGCCACCCAGTCTGTTCCAGCTTTTTTTGTTTTGTTTAAAGATTTGTTTATTTACTATGCACACAGTATACAGAAGAGGGCACCAGATGTCATCATAGATGACTATGAGCCCCCATGTGGTTGCCGGGAACTGAACTCAGGTCCTCTGGAAGAACAGCCAGCACTCCCAACCTCCGAGCCATCTCTCCAGCCCCTGTGCCAGCTTTTAAGGTTAATTTAATTAGGCCCCATTTTAGAGTACAGCTTATCTTGTTTGCTTGTCCTGAACTGTGGGGTCTCTATATATAATATAATTTTTGACCACTCCCCAGAAAGGTGGCTAAACTCTGACCTACCTGGAATACAAAAAGTGGTCCCTTGCCTGACTCTATGTATGCTTTTCTTTAAAGACTCCTGCCCATCAGGGCTCAGGGCCCTTAGCCTTTCCAATGCGCTGGAATTAGGCTGTTAACCCAGGCTCATAAAAACCTATATATAACTTACATAGAAAACAATAAAATCCTCACTCTTTACAGCGTGTCCAGCTTCCCTAATAGTGATAAGATTTCTTAAGCGTGGGCATAACAGTGAGCAGGAGCCTCAGCAAAACCAGGCTCTCACAATCTGCTCCTTGTAGAGCCCAGCCCCACAGCATTGTTAAAGGAAATAGTAGAAACCAGATATGAGGCCCTCACTTGTGACCCACAAAGGCAGAGGGGTGACTGCAAGTTCCAGGCTACCCTGGGCTAGTCAAACTGTCTCAAAAACCCAAAACATAGAGTTGGTGAAGTGCTTCTCTTGCCCAAGGACCTGAGTTCAATCCCCAGAATGCAGATTAGGAAAAAAAAAAAAAAAGACAAGTGTGGGGGTGTGTGCTTGTAATCCAAGGGCAGGGAGGTGGATCCCTTGGGCCCATTGATCAACCAACCTAGTATACTTTGCAAAATCCAGGCCAGCAAAAGACCCTGCCTTGGAGTGGATGCTGAACTAAGCCATATTGGGACCTTGGGACCTCCTGCCCTTGCTGGGGAGGAGATCAAGAGATGTGGAGAGGAGAGAGTGACTGGAGGGGGCAGGAGGGGGAAGGGAGCTTGAACAAGGATATACACAGATAAAAAATGTGACTTTTTTATAAAGGTCATAAAAAAAGACCCTGCCTCAATAAAACAAAAAATAATGTTTATGGTTCTTAAGGAATGATGCTTGAGGTTGTTCTCTGGCTTGTGTGCATGAGTACAGACACACACACACACACATGCACACACATGCACGCACACATACATACACACAAATGTGCACACATACTCATGCATGAGGACACACAAAATGACAACACAAACATGAGACCATAACAGAATGACAACAGAAGAGAATAACACCGGCCCCAGCTGACCCAGTCAAGGTTCTATTGCTGTGAAGAGACACCATGACCACAACAACTCTTATAAAGGAAAACGTGGCTCACTTACAGGTCAGAGGGCCAGTCCTTTATCATCAGGTTGGGAAGCATGACAGCATGCTGGCAGACATGATGCTGGAGAAGTGGCTTCTAGGATAAAAGAAACTCTGCTCCCTTGCTCAGCGAACACAGGTCACAGGAGTAACTTCTCATGATACAGAGATGCCAAGACATCCCTGAGTCCCAGACTCTAGGCAACAGCTCATCTAAGCAGAGTTCCCTCAATGGTGACTAGGCTGTCCAGGCAGTGTCTCCTGACAGATCTGACAGGTATAGCCATCACCCTATGGAGGATCTTTTCAGCATCACCAGGACCCAGATGAGGTGGATGCATATGCCCTTGGCTGCTTCCTCCTGCCACACAGGAGCCCCGTGGCACCTGACTGCCCCAGCTTGGTCACTTCCTGGCTCCTTCCTTTATCAGTTATTCTTCTCACTGTGCGACCAAACGCCCAAAGAAGCAACTTAAAAAGGACCAGCTTAACTTTTTCTTTTTTTAAAGATTTATTTTACTTATGAGTGCTTTGGCGACATGTAATGTGTGCGTGTGGTTCTGTGTATGGTGCCAGTGGGCATCAGATTCCCCTGGAATTGGAGTTATAGATGGTTGTAAGGGCATGTTCTTAACTGCTGAGTCATCTCTCCAGCCCCCTGAAGTGTGGAGATATGTTACATATTTAATAAAATCAGCCTGGAATATCAGAGAATAGAATTACCCACTGTCAAGCCAAGAGGGTCAGAGAGTGGTGACTCACACCTTTAATCCCATTACTCAGGAGACAGAGATCTTTCTGTGTTTCTGTGAGTTCAAGGCTTAGCAACAAACATTAGTAGCTCACATCTTTAATCCTAACTCTAGAATTATGATGCAGAGTTGAGCCCAGAAGTAAAACAATTGGGCAAAGAAGGTATTTAAGGAGGCATAGCAAGACAGAGATTTAGTCTGTAGAAGCAACGAGGAGCCAGGCTGAGGAAGCTGGAATTTAGCTTTTACCCTGAGAAACTGACTGGGTGAGAATTGACTGTGGTCTGTTTTCTCTCTCCTATATTCCAGCTTTTGCACAATTTCTGGCTCTGAGTTTTCATTAAATGCAAACTAGAATCCATGCTTCACACATACATAAACATAGTGCACACATACATACACATAGCACACGCATGCATGCACCTAGTGCACACATACACATAGCTCCCTGGAGAGGCGTGCAAGGATTTCCTGCCTAGGATCCTGCACCGTATAAGTGCAGTGTCCTTTAGTCACAGTCTTCTCCTGGTCACAGATTCCACGTGGCACAGGGATGCCGTGTAACACTGCTTCAGCCTTCTCTGATATGATGGAGTGCAGTGTCCTCTTCTCCTGGTCACAGATTCCACGTGGCCCAGGGATGCCGTGTAACCCTGCCTTAGCCTTCTCTGATATGATGGACCAGTGTGGAGAGCTGCATTGTACCACGCCCTAAAGGTGGCGCTGGTTCCCGCCTTCCACCGTTCTCGATGGTGAGTGTTCTCAGGAGTAAACAACTCCTTATTGGCTGTAGGCGAGGATGGTGGCTTGCTTCCGGCGCCTCGGGACCTATGGGCGATGTCCACGTGGCTTACCGGGATTGGAAGCCCAGAGGGTATTTAGCCATGAGCGGACTTCCCCTCGGGGTCGTTCATCATATGTCTGAGAGTGAGAGTGAGTGAGTGAAAGACAAGAAGATAATTAAAGGCCCGAATAAACTGCAAAGAGAAGGATCCGGTGTTGCATGTTCCTTGCTGGCGAGGCTGCGTGCGACAGACTAGATCCCCCAACTGGAAGCCGAAAGAAACCCTTCCTCCATCAAGTTGCTTTTGTTGGGTTATTTTATTATAGCAACAGAGAAAGAATTCTGTACTGGCTGGTTTTGTGTACTGACTTGACAAACTAGAGTCATCAGAGAGGAAGGAGCCTCAGCTGAGGAAATGCCTCCATGAGATTCAGCTATAAGGCATTTTCTCAATTAGTGATTAGTAGGGAGAGGGCACAGCTCATGGTGGGTGGTGCCATCCCTGGGCTGGTGGTCCTGGGTTCTGTAAGAAAGCAGGCTGAGCAAGCCATGAGGAGCAAGCCAGTAAGCAGCACCCATGGCCTCTGCATCAGCTTCTGCCTCCAGGATCCTGCTCTGGTCCTGTCCTCACTTCCATCTGTAGTGAACAGTATTGTGGAAGTGTAAGCCAAACAAATCCTTTCCTCCCCAACTTTCTTTTGGCTGTAGTGTGCTCTCACAGCACTAGAGACCCTAACTAAGACAATTATAAGGGTACTATTGGAAGATGTTTGATAATACCCCAGCTCTCAGAAGAACAGGGCTTCTCCTGCCTGAGAAAGGCTGAAGGTAAGTGCCAGGGACAGGAACCTGAGTCAGAAAGGGGAAAACATGGAATTATATCAGCCTCCATGGAGCCCCAGAACTGGGGAGTTTGAACAATTTCAGTGGGTTCTTGGATGTGGGGGTTGTCCCTACCTACCTAGTGGCTCTGGGGGTGTAGGGCTTATAATAGTTGCCTGGTGACTCTGAAGTGATAACTTTAGGGTGGTGGATAATGGGACCCCACAAAGGATATGACTGTTGTGTGGGCTCCAGGTTGGTTTGCATGGAAAAAGCCAGCTCCCAGTGAGTTGGTTTCTGTCTACACAGCCTAGCTAACCCCTCTGAACCTGCAAAGCTCAAAGATTTCAGAGACGAAAAGCATTAAAAAATACATAGAGGTTGAGGCAAGAGATCACAAGTTCAAAGGCTACCTGGTCTATGGAGTGTGCTCAAGGCCAGCCTGATCTGCCAAAAGGGGGCTGGTGAAATGGCTCAGGAGGCAAAGGCGCTTGCCTCTGGGTCCGACCACCCACAGTCCATCTCCTGCACACACGGAAGAAGAGAGAACTGACCATGGAAAGCACTGCTCTGACTGGCTGTCACAGCTGTAACACTCACTCACATGCCTACAGCCAGGTGGAGCCGTGCACGCTTTCACCCCAGCCCTCAGGAGGCAGAGGCAAGTGATTGTCTGTGAGTCTGAGGTTAGCCTGGTCTACAAATGGAGTTCCAGGACAGACAGGGCTACATAGTGAGACCCTGTCTCAAAAAACTGAAACAAAGTCCCCAAACAATGGCTGGTTTTTGTGCCCACTTGTGATTCACAAAGACACTGGCTGAAATAGGAGAGTAGAGGGCGATAGGCCAGTCCTCTGCAAAACACACACACTCACACACACACACACTGCTCCCCTCAGATTCCTAAGGATAAACAGGACTGTAAATGTTGGGCCAACAGACAAAAGACATTCTCAGACCTCAAACCAGGCCTCAGTTTCCCCCATTTTTATCCCCAGTCCTTCCAAGCACATTTTTTTTGTTCTTGAGATTCATGCACCCCCAAAGTCTCCAGGTAGGTGCCATCTCGATGCAGTGGATTTTCCCCAGGCTTCTTCCTAGGGTCACTAGGTCTGAGAGGTTCCACCTGCCACTACCACACACATGTTCACTGTTGGGAAAAGCTGGTACTTGAGGATGATTGTGGCTCTCGAATCCCTCAGCACTAGCCTCTCTGGTCATCTTAAGACTGTAGAAATGATACCTGCTGTATCAGGAGCAGAAGAGGGTGACTGGGAGTGATGGCAAAGGCTTTCTTTAGGTGTCAATGTCACTGAACCACCTCCAGGCACAGCACGAGACTAGGAAATGCGAGAGACATGTGTCTGGGGACAAATCCTGGCCAGGAAGATTGTCAGGTTCAGGGTGGCTTTGGGTGGTCTAACAGACTACCCTTTATGTCCCCCATCCTCATTTGTTGAGGCAGTTTCTGAGGGAGCCAGGCAGAAGTGTAGGAGTGTCCTGAATGAGGTATGTGGGTGAGGGGCTGGCAGGAGCCTGGTCACTGTGTATCTATCCTATGTTACTGTGCCCAGGATATACCCCATCATTTCTTAAGCAGCATATCTGCTTTTGTGGGACCCAGGGCAGCTTGGCTACATTGTTGCCATGACATGTGTGGCCTAAAAACAGCTGGCCACACTGCTGCCACGACAGACTTGGTAGGAACCAGCTAAAAGGTAGGCTTGAGCCCCAATTTACTGGTGAGTATGGCCTAGTGTAGAGGGAAATCAGAATTTACCCAGGTAAACGCTTGTGACATGAAGAAACTGAATCCTGATCCCGAGGTGACTTGCTCTCTTGGCTCCAGCATGCTCCTCCAGTGTCGCGAGCCACCTCGTCCCGCAAGGAGCACGCAACACCGGACCCTTCTCTTTGCAGTTTATTCGGGCCTTTAATTATCTTATTGTCTCTCACTCACTCACTCTCACTCTCACACCTATGATGAACGACCACTCTCACTCTTAGATAAACGCCGAACGACCCGGGGGGGGGGGGGGGGGGG